>UESW01005088.1:50383-104892 GCA_900491605.1 Calamus simplicifolius | reverse complement strand
AAAATGTTTCTATTTTTGGTAATCGACCTCGAGCCGACTCCCTCAGAGCTCGAGTCGACTCCGCGAAATCTGGGCGCGATTTTTAATGTTGACACATCAGCCCCAACGGTAAGATTTTTGAATAACGGCTATTTTTCCTTGTCTCTAACGGATATATTTTTGCAGATCTATAAATAGAGAGCCTTTTCAATCAGAAGAATCTTGAAAATCAAAGAGAGAAAGAATATCAAAAGAGGGAAAAACAGAGCATATTGGAAAAATCATTTAGCTCAAAGGAGAGTGATTCAAAAGGAGTGAAATCCAAGAGGAAGTTTCGTCTACTCCTTCTCATCAATCCACAAGAGCCAAAAGAAAATCCACAAGCATTCAAAGGTCAAATCGGAGGATTTCAAAAGAGGAAAAAGCTTCATCTCAACTCCAAAGCTTCAACGGTCAAGAATCTTGCTGAGGCTGATTCAACTTCAAGAGGAGTTAAAGAGAAGAAGGAAGAAAGCCCAAGCCTCTACCATCTGCAATATATCAGGCTTTTCTAACCTTTTATTATTTGTACTTCATTTGTATATTTGCTCAAGGGGAGCACTTATTGTTCAAACACTCATTTTATTGTTTGCTGATTCAATCAGTGGATTGAATCAGTGGAGGTTGGTATACCTCGTTGCAAGCCGGAGTGCTTGTGTTGGGTTAGTTGTGAGCCCGTGAAAAACAACGTGTAGGGTTTTGTGCTGGTAAGCCCTTAAAACCAGCTGGGTTCGTTGTGACCCGGAAAACAACAAGTTTGAGTTGTGAGCTTGTAAAACAACTCGGCTGTAATCTAGAGAGATTATAGTGTGGACCCAAGTGAATCTTGGGAGTGGACGTAGGTGTTGGATTGCACCGAACCACTATAAAATATCTTGTGTTTGCCGTGCTTATTTTCTCTTTCTCTATCTCTTTATTTGCTTGTGTATTGATTAGTTATTCACTTGCACATCTTCTTAATCAATTAAAGTTAAAAAGTCTTAAATTTTTAAGAACCCAATTCACCCCCCCCTCTTGGGTTGCCATCTGGGCCAACAATTGGTATCAGAGCTAGTGCTCATTTAGAATTTGATCTCACGATCAAGAGCTAAAGATCCAAATGGCAACACAAGCTGGTTCAGTTTTGCTGAAGGTCATTCTACGAATAGACCTCCTTTATTTAATGGCAAACTATTCTTATTGGAAAGCTAGAATGAGAATATTCATTCAAGCTTCTGATTATGAGCTTTGGGGTGTAATAATAAATGGACCTAGTACACCCACACACCTTATTGATGGCACTATTGTTCCTAAAGCCCGAAAGGGATTGGAATGATAATGATAGGAGAATGGCTCAACTTAATGCTAAGCCATTAATATTTTATATTGTTCCTTAGATCTAATGAATTCAACCGAATCTCTACTTGTAATTCCGCAAAAGAAATTTGGGATAGGTTGGAAGTTACCATGAAGGAACAAACCAAGTAAAAGAATCAAAGATAAATATTTTGGTTCATAAATATGAATTGTTTACATGGAACAAACTGAAACCATCACATGCATGTTCACTAGATTTACTGATATTGTGAATGGTTTAAAAAGTCTTGGTAAGACTATACTAATGCTGATCTTGTTCGTAAAATTCTTAGGTCATTCCAAGATCGTGGGAAAAAGTCACTGCAATCCAAGAAGCCAAAGGACCTCAATGCATTACCTTTAGAGGAGCTTCTAGGATCTCTAATGACCCATGAATTGACAATGAGCAGCATGTTGAGGAGGAACAAAAAGAAGAAAACTTTGCCCTCAAGACTGCAGAAATGGAAGAGAGCAGCAGTGAAAGAATGATGAAGATGATGAGGAAACTGCTCTCTTGGCCAAGAAATTCAGAAGATTTATGAGAAAAAGACCCTTCCATAAAAAAAATTTGGAGCAAGATGGAAGGAGAAAAGGAAAGAAAAGGACAAGGACAAAGAAAAGAAAAAGACCCCTTATATGTTATGAGTGTAAGAAACCGGGGCACTTTAATATGATTGTCCTTTTGAAAAAGGCCTACAAGAAAAAGAAAAAGGCATACATGGCAACATGGTCTGATGAATCTTCTTCCGAAGAAGAGAACAAAAGGAAGTTGCAAATATTTGCTTCATGGCCAACGACGACGACGATGAGGTAAGTTCTGAAAACTCAATGATGATTTACATTTGATGAAATGTTTGAGCTTTAATGAACTTATGATTGATTTTAAATTGAAAAAAAAGAATTTTTGAAAAATGAAATATTAGTTTAGCTAAAAGTAAAAATGAATTAGCTTTAGAAGTTAAGAACTTAACTAATGAAAAAGAAGAACTTAGAAAGAAAGAGATAATCTTAATCAAGAAATAGATTTGTTAAAATCTGAAACTAAAACTCAACTAAAGATTTAAAAGATCAATAAAACTTTAGCTTTAGATAAAGAACAGCAAGCTAAAGAAATTGACTCTCTTAAGAAAGATGTTAAAAAATATAAAGATATTGTTGATAAATTTACTTAAGTTCAACTAAACTTAACATGATCCTAGATAGTCAAAAAGCTGTTTTTGATAAAGCTGGATTAGGATATAACACTTTAAGGAAACAAAATCACTAAAGAATATTTTTATAAAAGAACCAAAGTAATATAACTTGTTTAAATGTAATGAAAAAGGTCATAAATCTTTGAATGCAAAATTTAAAAATAACAACAAGTTAAATGTTAAAAAAGAAAATATGGGTTCGAAAGGAACAATTTTGTTGCTACTAACCATGAAGGACCCAAGAAAGCTTGGGTACCTAAACATAAAGTTTGATGATATTGCAGGAATGTCTTGTAGCCAAAAGATCAAAGAAAAAGTGGTATCTTGATAGCGGCTGCTCAAGACATATGACGGGTGACAAAGAGAATTCATCACCCTAGAAGAAAAGAAAGGTGGAGTTGTGACATTTGGCGATAACGGTAAAGGTCAAATTATGGGCCTTGGTAAAGTTCGCATAACTCCATCCATATTGAAATGTACTTTATGTTAATGGTTTGAAGCATAATCTAATTAGTATAAGTCAATTATGTGATAAAACTTTAATGTTTCATTTAAATCTTCTTTATGCACTGTAACTAATTCTATTGATGATAGCATTGTATTTACTGGTTATAGAATGGCAATGTATACTTAGTTGATTTAGAAAAATTTCTAAGAGTAATCATTGCTTAATTGCTGATAATGCTAACATAATGAGATTAGTTGGTTGTGGCATCGTAGATTAGGTCATGCAAGCACACACCTTATTTCAAAACTAATTAAAATGGATTTAGTTAAAGGTTTACCTAAATTAGATTTTGAAAATAATAAAATATGTGATGCATGTCAATTTGGAAAACAAACTAGAAGTTCTTTTAAATCTAAAAATATTGTTTCAACTTCTAGGGGACTAGAGCTACTTCACATGGACCTTTTGGACCAACTAGAACCACAAGTCTAGGAGGAAAGAAATATGGTCTAGTGATTGTAGATGATTATTCTAGATATACTTGGGTAATGTTTTTAGCTCACAAAGATGAGACTTTCTCGATGTTCCTGAAATTCTTCAAGAAAGTCACAAATGAGAAAAACACTACTATAGTATCTCTAAGAAGTGATCATGGAACAGAATTTGAAAATCACTTATTTGAAAATTTCTGCACTGAAAATGGAATTAATCATAATTTTTCAGCCCCTAGGACTCCACAACAAAATGGTGTAGTTGAAAGAAAAATAGGACTTAGAAGACATGGCCCGTACCATGCTATGTGAAAGCAACTTACCAAAGTACTTTTGGGCGGAAGCTATTAACACAGCATGTTACATCTTAAATAGAGCTTTAATAAGACCAATATTAAAGAAAACACCTTATGAATTATGGAATGAAAGAAAACCAAATATAAAATACTTTCATGCATTTGGATGTAAATGTTTCATTCATAATAATGGTAAAAACAACTTAGGAAAATTTGATGCTAAATCTGATGAAGGAATTTTTCTAGGTTATTCAACAACTAGTAAGGCATATAGAATCTTTAACAAGAAAACCTTAGTAGTTGAAGAATCCATTCATGTAGTTTTTGATGAATCTTTAGCATCTAGTTCTGAAAAGATTGATGATGAGGAAGATACAAACATAATTGAAAAAGATCTTGAAAAACTTAATTGAAGTATCTTCTGATCATGCAAGAAGCTAAAGATGATGATTCACATAAGGATGATGATGTTAATAATGATCATAATGATGTAGATCTTCCAAGAGACTGGAGATATGCACATAGTCATCCTAAGGAATTGATTATAGGTGATCCATCTCAAGGAATAAGAACTAGATCATACATGAGAAATATTAGTAATCATCTTGCATTTGTATCACAAATTGAACCTAAAACTATAGAAGAAGCTGAAAAAGATAATAATTGGATGTTAGCAATGCAAGAAGAACTAAATCAATTTACTAGAAATAATGTTTGGACCTTAGTTGAAAGACCTAAAAATCATTCAGTATAGGATCTAAATGGGTTTAGAAATAAATTAGATGAAAATGGCATAGTAATTAGAAACAAAGCTAGATTGGTTGCTAAAGGATATAATCAAGAAGAAGGTATTGATTTTGATGAAACCTTTGCACCTGTAGCTAGATTAGAAGCCATTAGACTATTACTTGCATTTGCATGTCATATGAACATTAACTTATTTCAAATGGATGTAAAAAGCGCATTTTTAAATGGATTTATTAATGAAGAAGTTTATGTAGAACAACCACCAGGTTTTGAAGATCACGAATTTTCAAATCACGTTTTTAAATTGCACAAAGCTTTATATGGTTTGAAACAAGCACCTAGAGCTTGGTATGATAGGTTAAGTAAATTCTTAATAGAAAATGATTTTACAAGAGGAAATGTTGATAAAACTTGTTTTTGAAAAGAAAAAGTAAAGATTTACTTGTAGTACAAATATACGTAGATGACATTATTTTTGGTGCTACTAACGAATCTCTTTGTCAAGAATTTGCAAAGTTAATGCAGGGAGAATTCGAGATGAGCATGATGGGAGAACTCAACTTCTTCCTTGGACTCCAGATCAAACAAAGCAAAGAGGGAATTTTATCAACCAAACCAAGTACACAAGAGAACTACTCAAAAAGTTTGGTATGGAATCAATGAAACCCCTTGGAACACCAATGAGTCCTTCATGCAAGCTGGACAAAGATGAAGAAGGTAAGAAGGTTGATCAAAAATATTATCGAGGTATATCGGATCCCTTCTTTATTTAACAGCAAGTAGACCAGATATAATGTTTGCAGTATGTTTATGTGCTAGATTTCAATCTGAACCTAAAGAATCACACTTAATAGCTGTTAAAAGAATACTAAGATATCTAAGTGGAACAAAAATGTAGGTTTATGGTATTCTAGAGACTCACATTAAACCTAATTGCATATTCAGATTCTGATTATGCTGGATGTAAATTAGATAGAAAAAGCACAAGTGGTGCATGCCAATTCTTAGGAAGTAACTTAATCACATGGTTTAGCAAAAAGCAAAATTCAGTTGCATTATCAACTACTGAAGCTGAATATGTAGCAGCTGGAAGTTGCTGTGCGCAAATCCTATGGATTAAGCGACAACTTGAAGACTATGGTATAACACTTAATAAAACACCCATAAGATGTGATAATACTAGTGCAATCAATTTAACTAAAAATCCAATTCAACACTCAAGAACAAAACACATAGAAATTAGATATCATTTTATAAGAGAACATGTAGCTAATGATGAAATTTGTTTAGATTATGTAAACACTGAAGAACAATTAGCTGACATATTACAAAACCCTTTAAGTGAAGAAAGATTTTGTTATCTTAGAGGAGAATTAGGAATTTGTAATCCTTTGATAAATTTTGAAATAAGGAAATTATCTAGATTCTTTCAAATTCTCAAAATCTTAAGGAAATTTTATCTAGAACTCATATCAATTTGATCTCAAATCCATGATTTTTAATCATACCAAAATCAAATCCGGATCATTTCGGATTTCAGAAAATTTCAATTTTTTGTTCTGAAATGGTCCGAGCCGACTCGTGAGTATCGGAGTCGACTCGAGTTTCTCTGAAACTCGGGAGTCGACCCCTCCTCTGAGCGAGTCGACTCGAGTTCGAGTCCGTCTCTGTGATTAGGCGAGCCGACTCGACACTTTGCGCGAGTCGACTCGACGTGGTCCCAGTCGCTTATTTAGGGCACGAGTCGACCCACGGTTCATTCCAAATCTTTTCCAAATCCTCTCCAAAACTTTCCCAAAACCCTCCAAACCTCAAATAACCTCTGATTAATCACTCCTTGAGATCAATGGCACCCAAAACCCGTGGAGCTAGCAGTGGCGCCGGGATGAAGAGGAAAAGGACCGTTCGACCCGTCCGCGAGCCGTCCCGGATTCTCCTCCACCCCTTCTGAGTGATCCTCCTGCTCCAGCTCCTACCCTCAGGTAGATCTTCTAGCCAGTAGGATTGTCACCACAGGAAGAAAGGGATTTTGAATTGTTTGAGAATGAAGGATTCATCATAGGTAGACAACTAATTGAGATGGGATTTGAGGTATTTGTTCATTGGACTGTCCAACCTACCCTGCTCTAGTCAAAGAGTTTTACAAGAATTTATCTAGAGGAGATGATGGCTTGGTAGCAAGGTTAGAGGCATTGGTTTGAACATTACATCCTCTATTCTATCTAGATTATTGAAATTACCCTTGTCTGGAAACATTTTAGATGCTCTCAGGGAATTTGAAGAAGTTTTGCAGTCAACTGCCATTGGAATTAAGATTCTACACAACATCTGCAGCAGGATTTTATTCCCAAAACAGGCCGATTTGACTATGTTTCTGAGCGAGATATTTTGTCATGGATGCTGTTGTTTCTGGGAAACCCATCAATCTACCAGGATGATTTTGGTACATTGCTGACTGTGGAAGCAAGAAGAAATCTTGTTTGCCCTATGGCATGATCTTAACTAAGTTATTTCAAGCCAAGGGATTGTTTAGTGATAGTGAGCCAAGAAGGATTTAAGACATACAGACTATTATACTTTGGCCACTATTCATCGCATGGGGTTTATTAAGAAAAATGGAATTGGGAGAGAAAGAATGTACTGAGGACAGAGACTTAGATGCAGAGGACAGACCTTCCTTGAGACATTCATCACCGGAGCCTCCTCAGTGTTCCTCTCCAGAGCTGTTCCTGCTCCTGCTTATTCTCTGCTCCACCTGCTCAGCTTCACACTTCATCTGAGTTTTTCAGATACACAGTTAGATCAGCTTAGATCATTATTCAAGCTGAGTTAAGTGATCAAAAAAGAGAAAGAAGAATTTAATGAAAAGTTATGAATTTAAAAGAAGCCTTATATTCTCAAGTGATCGAGTTCATTGATTGAGTCTACTCTCAGTTCATCTGGTTCCTTAAGTGAAAATTTAAAGAATATCTTTGAAGAACTTAAGGACATCTGCGGTGATCGGAGACATATCCCAATGCAACGCTGAGCTTCAAGAAAAAATCATTCTGCTTGTACTTTTGTTGATGAAAACTCAAAGACTATGTTAGACTTCAATGTGAAGGGATGAAGCATTGTAGATCACTTGAATAGAATTACTAGAAGAAATTTTTAAGTTTCATGTAATCTTTTTGATGTAATCAAATTTACTTTCAATGCCAAGTTTACATTTTTGTACTTTCATTTTGAAGTAATGAGAATGTTTGATGTTTGTCTATTTCAATTGTAAGTATCCTTGAATTTCTTTGAATGATAATCCTCAATTGATAATTTAAATGAAAAAGAATGTTATTGATATTAAACTTCCTAACCTTTTTGTTGATTACAAAAAAGGGGGAGAGTTTTTATTAATTATATGTTGTCAATTATTGATTGCATGATAAATTGAATTTCATAAATGCTTAATGGTTGAATGATTTTAATTAAGTTTCATAGGGGGAGCTACCTCATTGAGGGGGAGCCTTTCCATGAAACAATAGTTGAAATCACAAATCAATTTTATAATGCATATACTCAATGTTTTTGTCATCATCAAAAAGGGGAGATTGTTGAGAAATTATTGAAACATAATTGCCCCAACTTATTGATTTTGATGATTTCCAAAAGCCATTGAGTACCTTAAAGAATACAATGTGATTATCAATCAAAAACCTTGAGCTTATTCAAATTGAAAAATGAACTATCATGGTTAATTAATGAGTTTTTGAATCAATTGAAAAGGAGTTTCAAGCTCTATGCTTATAAGATTTCAAAAAGGAATTTTTACACATTATAATTCAATCAATGAATTCTTGAAAATGTTTGAATCCATGATAAATGTCATATTTAATGTATTCAAGTCAAATTTATATTTAAATTTAATTGGGACAATTTTAAAGTCAATCAGAAATTTTTCTGATTTTTGTATCGGTCCCGAGCCGACTCAAGAGTTTCCGAGTCGTCTGACGAGTCCTCAAGAGTCGACCCCTTTCTCGAGCCGACTCCTGACTGTGCGAGCCGACTCCGCTCAGACAACAGAACCCATTTTTGAGCACTTCTCGAGTCGACTCCCCATTTTCGCGAGTCGACTCCCGACTTTCAGGAGTCGACACTTTTCGCGAGTCGACCCCTCAAAAAATGTTTCTATTTTTGGTAATCGACCTCGAGCCGACTCCTCAGAGCTCGAGAACTCTGGGCGGATTTTTAACGATGACACATCAGCTCCAACGGTAAGATTTTTGAATAACGGCTATTTTTCTTTGTTCTAACGGCTATATTTTTGCAGAATCTATAAATAGAGGAGCTCTTTTCAACTCAGAAGAATCGAGAAAATCAAAGAGAGAAAAGAATATCTTTTGAAAAGAGGGAAAAACAGAGCATATTGGAAAAATCATTTAGCTCAAAGGAGAGTGATTCAAAAGGAGTGAAATCCAAGAGGAAGTTTCGTCACTCCTTCTCATCAATCCACAAGAGCCAAAAGAAAATCCACAAGCATTCAAAGGCAAATCGGAGGATTTCAAAAGAGGAAAAAGCTTCATCTCAACTCCAAAGTCTTCAACGGTCAAGAATCTTGCTGAGGCCTGATTCAACATCAAGAGGAGTTAAAGAGAAGAAGGAAGAAAGCCCAAGCCTCTACCATCTGCAATATATCAGGCTTTTCTAAACCTTTTATTATATTGTACTTCATTTGTGTATTTGCTCAAGGGGAGCACTTATTGTTAAAACTCATTCTTATTGTTTGCTGATTCAATCAGTGGATTGAATCAGTGGAGGTTGGTATACCTCGTTGCAAGCCGGAGTGCTTGTGTTGGGTTAGTTGTGAGCCCGTGAAAAACAACGTGTAGGGTTTTGTGCTGGTAAGCCCGAATTAAAACCAGCTGGGTTCGTTGTGATCCCGGTAAAACAACAAGTTTGAGTTGTGAGCTTGGAAAACAACTCGGCTGTAATCTAGAGAGATTATAGTGTGGACCCAAGTGAATCTTGGGAGTGGACGTAGGTGTTGGATTGCACCGAACCACTATAAAATTATCTTGTGTTTGCCGTGCTATATTGTCTCTTTCTCTATCTCTCTTTATTTGCTTGTGTATTGCTTTTAGTTAGCCTTCACTTGCACATCTTACTAACTAATCAATTAAAGATAAAAAGTCTTAAATTTTTAAGAACCCAATTCACCCCCCCTCTTGGGTTGCCATCTGGGCCAACAGTTGCCTTCCTCGCTATAGGCTTCCACCCGAGGGCTTGGCGCACCGACCTCCACAGGAATAACAGCTTCAGAGCCAAAGACCAAGCTGAACGGCGTTTCGCCAGTGGGGGCTCGCGGTGTTGTATGATAGGCCCATAGCACGTTGGGGAGCTCCTCCACCCATCGCCCCTTGCAGCCATCTAGCCGGGATCTCAGCCCCTGGAGGATGATCCGATTAGTCACCTCGACTGCCCCGTTGGTTTGAGGATGCCCGACGGAAGTGAACCTCTGAAAGATACCCAGCTCGGAGCAGAACTCCCGGAAGGGTGCGTTGTCAAATTGCCGGCCATTATCAGTGACTAGTGTGTGCGGCAGCCCGAACCGACATATGATGGACTTCCAGAAGAAGGATCTCACCTTGCTTTCGGTAATCTTGGCCAGGGCCTCAGCTTCAATCCACTTGGTGAAGTGATCCACCGCTACCAAGAGGAACTTCCGCTACCCGGAGGCCGGGGGAAATGGCCCCAAGATATCCATGCCCCACTGGGAAAAGGGCCAAGGTGCCACAAGGGGGTCAGGTGAGACGTCGGCTGTCGCTGGATATTGGCGTGACGTTGACAGCTATCACATTTCTTGACAAGCTCAGCCGCATCTTCCTTCATCGTCAGCCAGAAGTACCCTTGGCGCAGGGCCTTGTAGGCTAGGGCTCTGCCCCCAGGTGACTCCCGCATATGCCTTCGTGGATCTCCCTGAGATGTAATCTGATTCAGTCGGCCCCATACACCTGAGAATCGGGTATGAGAAGGATCTCCGATAAAGCTTCCCGTCCATCATCAAGAATCTCGGGGCCCTCCGCTGAGCAGCTTGGCCTCAGCGGGGTTCTCCGGGAGAGTGCCATCAGTCAAAGTACCGGATGTAGGCGTCCATCCAGGAGGGCTCCTGCTCCACTGGCAATGCTTCATCTGCGGCCTCATGCTCGGGACTCGTAGGTGTTCCACATATGTCCTTCCCAACATCCCGTCGGCCGAAGTGGCCAAGCGGGACAATGCATCAGCCCTGGCGTTCTCCGCTCTGGGGATATAGCTGACACGGAAGTAAGAAAAATGAGACGCCTGGGACTGCACCTTGCTCAAGTATCGGGACATGGTTGGGTCCCTAGCCTCATACTCTCCGGTGATTTGTCCAGAAACAAGCTGAGAGTCCGTGAAGGCCCTCAAGCGCCCAGCGCCTAGCCCCTCAGCTAACCTCATCCCCGCCAGCAAGGCTTCATACTCCGCCTGATTATTAGTTGCTGGGAACTGGAATCTGAGAGCGTACTCCACCACGTCCCCTTCTGGGCTTGCGAGAATGAGTCCGGCTCCGCTCCCTTGAGAGTTGCCGCTCCATCCACATGCAGGATCCAGTCCTCCGCCCCCTCAGATGAGGGAGAGTCCACACGCTCCTCCGGTCGCGCCTCCTCCATGTCCTTCTCGGTCCAGGAGCACTCGACCAGGAAATCTGCCAACACCTGGGACTTCATGGCCGACCTTGGCCGGATGGACAGGTCGAACTCACTTAGCTTAATGGCCCACTTGGCCAACCGACCGGAGGTGTCAGGGCGAGATAAGATAGCTCGAAGGGGCTGGTCCGTAAGCACCACGATGGGATGGGCTTGGAAGTAAGGCCGAAGGCGCTGAGTAGAGACCACCAAGGCAAAGATAATCTTCTCGGTTTTCGAATACCTGGTCTCAGCGTCATGGAGTACCTTGCTGGTGTAATAGATTGGCTTCTGGGCCCCGTCAGCATCCATACGCACAAGCACGGAGCTGACAGCCTCGGGGGAAGCAGCCAAATATAAAAAGAGCTCCTCCCCATTTTTAGGCTTGGACAACAGCGGAGGAGTGGAGAGAAACTGCTTCAACTCTCAAAGGAGCCTGACACTCTTTCGTCCATTCGAAGCCGTTGATCTTGCGCAGCGCCTTGAAGAAGGGCAGGCACCTCTCCGCCGACCTTGACATGAAACGACTCAAGGCCGCCACCCTCCCCGTTAGGCGTTGCACCTCCTTCTTGTTGGCTGGGGGCCGCATCTCCAGGATAGCTCTAATCTTGTCGGGGTTGGCTTCGATCCCTCGCTGGGTTACCATAAAACCCAGGAACTTGCCTGCTGCTACTCCAAAGGCGCATTTGTGGGGGTTGAGCTTCATCCGGTACCGGCGCAGATTGTTGAAGTCTCCTCGAGGTCAGCTACATGGTCTTCCGTATTGGTGCTCTTGGTCAGCATGTCATCCACATACACCTCCATGTTGCGCCCCAGCTGATCCTCAAAGACCTTGTTCATTAATCTTTGATAAGTAGCCCCGGCGTTTTTCAATCCAAAAGGCATCACCCTGTAACAGTATATCCCCTTCTCTGTGACAAAGGAAGTCGCTTCTTCATCTGCTGGGCTCATCTTGATTTTATTATACCCCGAGAACGCATCCATGAAACTGAGCGTCTCGTGCCCGGAGGTGGCGTCCACCAGCTGGTCGATTCAGGGCAATGGGAAGCTGTCTTTGGGGCATGCCTTATTGAGGTCGGTGAAATCCACGCACATTCTCCAGCTTCCGCTGGCCTTGCGGACCATCACGACGTTCGCCAGCCAGCCTGGGTAGCACACCTCGCGGATGTGACCAGCCGCCAGCAGCTTCCGCACCTCCTCATCTACAGCTTTCTGTCGGTCCGGGGCAAAACTCCTTTTCTTCTGACGGGGCGGCACTTCGGCCGAATGTTGAGCTGGTGCGTAATCACCTCCTCCGGGATCCCGGGCATGTCGGACGCTGACCATGCGAAGACGTCGGCGTTGGCCCGTAGGAAGGTAAGGAGTCTGTCACGAGCTTCCTCCGGAAGTAAGGCTCCAACTCGAACCGTCCTCACGGGGTCCTCCCCGAGGGGGAAAGTGAGCAGCCGCTCGGCCGGTTCCCTCCTTTTCTCCAAGTCTCGCGGGTCAAGGGCCTCAGGTGGCGGTGCAGGTGCCGTCTCCTGGGGACTAGGAGCCAAGTGATAGAAAAGTGCTGGTAGGCCCTGCTCTCCTCGCATCTCGCCGACTCCTCTACTGGTTGGGAACCTCACGAGGAGCCGCCTGGTGGATATGATAGCATCCAAGAGGTTGAGCCCGGGCCTCCCGAGGATCGCATTGTATGCGAGGGGCACACGAACCACCAAAAACTTTATAAGGACAGTGCTTAGGCATGGGGCCGTACCAGCCGTTACGGGAAGAGTGATTTCCCCTTCAACCCTCACGGAATCTCCTGTGAACCCCATCAAAGGCGTGGCGACAGGTCGGAGCAGATCATGCGACAAGTTCATACGAACAAAGGCATCGTAGTTTAAAACATCTACGGAGCTCCCACTGTCGACTAGGATTCTTTTTACAGGGTGCTTAGCGATCGTCATGGATACGACGACGCTATCATCATCTTTATTTACAACATCATCTAAGTCCTTTTCGAAAAAAGGAATTACAGTCTCTGCCTCCCTCTCTCCCTTGGTCTCTTCGACGGGCCTCCTGCCCCCCAGGAAATCATCGCCACCATCTTCTCCATCGGGGCATTATCGATCACCGGCGGCGCAGGCGTTGATGGGCCAGGAGCTCCCGGATTGCCCCTCTGGATGAACTTTCCCAGGTGGCCCCGCTGAATGAGGTCTTCAATAGCTTTCTTCAGCTGCCGGCAGTCGTCGGTGTTGTGGCCATGGTCCCGGTGGTAGCGGCAGTAGAGGTTCTTGTTTCGGGGGATCTTCGGGTTGATGGGAGGAGGTCGTTGCAGATAAGGCTCCCCTTCAATCTCGAGTAGGATCTGAGATATTGGGGCAAGCAGTGGGGTGTAAGGCTCGTCTCTCGGTGCAGGAGGTCGAGGACGGTTATCTGGTCGGCGAGGAGGCTCGGGCCTCCTGGGGTGGGCTTCTGTAGGTTCCGGCTGGGTCGGCTTCCTGGGGATGTTCCCACTAGCTTCACGTCGGGAAAAGTCAGCTTCGTCCGCCCGGATGTACTTCTGGGCCCGGATCAGAAGTTCAGAGTAGGAGCCCGACGGCTTCTTGTCAAGAGAATACGCGAAGCGAGAAGGGCGAAGCCCCCGCTTCAGAGCTAGGGTAGCCACTGAGTCTTCCAGGTTGTAGACCTCCAGGGCGGCCTCCTTGAACCGGGCAACATAGTCCCGCAGAGGCTCGCCATTCTTCTGCTGAACAGCAAATAGACTGTCTGCCACCCTCGGGATCTTCCGGCAGGCGTCAAAATGGGCTAGAAAAGCCCTCTCCAGCTGGCGAAAAGAGTCGATGCTTCGTGGTGGCAGACGAGGATACCAAGCTCGAGCAGCCTTTTTCAGAGTGGCCGGGAAAGCAACACACATAAGTGAGTCAGTGGCCCCCTGGACTTGCATGAGTACCTTATAGCTCTCCAAATGGTCTAGGGGGTCCGTGGTTCCGTCATATGGGTCTAGCTGGGGAAGGCGGAACTTAGTAGAGATGGGCTCTTCCATGATGCGGCGGGACAAGGGAGGCCGACTGTCGTAATCTGCTTCTGGCAGGTGAGTGATTCGACGGCTAAGCTCCTCCAGCTTCTGGTTACACTCCTCGAGTCGACGCTCGGCTCGGCGAGGCATCCGGCCATCGAAAGAGCCCTCCCCCGAAGATTCAGAAGAAGAGCGTGGGCGGTGATGTCGGCTCGGACGCTCCGCCTCCTTCCCATGCCGCCGCTTAGGAGAAACGCTAGCGTGGCGAGAGGGAGAACGAGGCCTTTTAGAGGCTTCGCGGTGGTGAGGCTTGGCCGGGGACCGATGGCGACGATCCGCAGGAACCGGTGACCTCCAGCGGGAGGAATGCTGGCTAGGCTGCACCACTCCCGGGATAGACGGATTCGGCTCTGGCTGCTGCAAGGCCGCCTGCTGGTGCTGTAGGCCCTGAACCATCACCGCCAAAGACTGGACCTGCGTGGTCAGGGCAGTGAATCGATCTTCTTGGGGTTGTTGCGGAGCAGGCGCGGGAACGTCACTCTGCGGAGCAGAAGGCCCTGCCCCCGGAGATGCAGAGGCTCCGGAAGACTGGATGCGAGAGCCGAGGGGGCCTCCGCGGGTGGACCAGCCCCGCAGCGCTGCCCCCCAGCGCGACCTGCTGAAACTCCTTTCGTCCGAGTCGTCACCATGGCTTTAAGATCCTGAAGACAGGTGAGAGAAGAAAGCTGCTGGTTTGACGTCTTTCTTACACTCCCCCTTCTTGGTGCGCCAATCTGATGACGCCAAGTCACCGGCCTCAAACGTCGGGGAAGACGGACGTCCTTCTCCTCGAAGTCCTGCAAGAAAAGTCCCCCGGAGACCGGCGATACCGGTGGGGACCCTTCGACGGTCAAGTTAGTCACTTGGGCTCAGACAGAGAACCGCTCCAGCGAAGAAGAGCTGAGGCAGTTAGGGTTTTGCTGGGAGGAAGAAAGTTCAGAAAAATAGAGTTCAGATCCCACTTACAGCGCGAGCACGTGCCTTTATACCTGTCCGAATACCCTAGCTTGCAGCTCCGGGAGATCACCATCTGTAAACCCCCGGTAATTTAATTGTAGGGAGGATAACTCTCGGTATTTAATTAGGGTGGCACCTAGTGTTATTATGACATTTAAGTTCCCTGTATGTCGCTTGGATTCCCGAGTCGTGTCTGATGGGTTTCCGAGTCCATGGACTGAAGCGTTGCATAGGGGATTATTTATATGATGGAGGGGGACTCCCTCCATCATCCTAGCGTCCGCTTCTATCAGGTAATCCCCTGATCTAGAGAGAGAGAGCCAAGAGAGAGAGATAGCCGGAGAGAGAGAGAGAGAGAGAGAGAGAGAGCCCGAGAGAGATAGCCAGGAGAGAGAGAGAGAGAGAGCGGGAGAGAGAGAGATAGAGAGGGAGACAGAGAACGCGAGAGGCAGAAAGAAGGTGCTTCCGGACGAACCTTGGTTCAGGCCCGACGGCGTGCTCGCCGCCGCGCCGAGCCTGAGCCTTGGCCGGCGACCCCGCCGGCGCCGGGGGAGGCGTCCGGCGGGGTGGTGGTGGAGAGAGAGAGAGGAGAGAGAGGGCCAATTGGCCCTCCTCTCGCACGGTGGCATCGGCTTCCGCTGGTTGGTTTGGGCCCGGCGGCGTGCTCGCCGCCTCGCCGGGCCCGAGCTTTGGCCTGTCGCCTCCCCGGCGCCGGGCGTGCGTCCGGTGGAGGTCCGGCCGGCCAAGGTGGCCGGCCGTGCCGCCGGCACAACATTGTGCCGTGCGGATGTGAGTGAGGAAGATGGAGAAATTGAGGGAGAGAGAGGGGTTTGGCGACCGGTCGCGGCGGCGGCCGGCTCTGGCCCGGCCACCGGTGGCCGGGCCGCCCTCAATTTGGCCGGCGGCGGCCCGGCCGCCGGCTAGATTCCCGTCCCCTGTTCGGTGAAACAGGGGATCGGGAGGGATATGGGTTGAACCGGGCCGGCTGGGCCGGCCGGTTCAGGGCCTTTTGGGCCGTGCAGTGAGCTGATTTTGGGCTGAATTTTGGGCCCCGTAACGGGCCGGGATTAGAAAAATAATTATATGGCTAGAATCTTGGTGAATTCTAGTTTCTTGGGATATTTTTACTTCCCCATTTGGGTATGTATAGTGGGAGATATTCGAGCCCAAAGTAGGGCCCGTGAACTAGTCTGGGTAGAAATTCTAAGGGCCATTTTAATATTCTTTGCTAATAAATTAATTGTGTAAATGATCCTGTAGGTGCTCAGACATCTGACTAGCTGCATATATACCTGTTGGATAGTGTACTGAGGTAAGTAAGCTAGTTATCAGTATTTAATAAATTATTCATTATATGAATGTTTAAATTGTGAATTGTGACATGAAAAATTGTTATTGGCTAAATTGTAAGTATTATGAGTACATGGCTGTTTATGTGCTATGATTTCATGTGTGGATGCTATGCATGAGAGATGCAGTCATTATAAAATTGATATGATATATTACATGCAATTGTTCAGTAAGTATAATCCACTGTTTATGCAGTATATAGTTGTTATTGATATGATGAGTGCATGTGATGTGAGGTACTGTTATGTGTCGCTGCGGTTCTCCTTTATCATGTCATACCACACACACGTCTAGAGGACGTGTTCTGCTTGTTTATGCCACCTACACGTCTAGAGGATGTGTTCTGCTTGTTTATGCCACCTACACGTCTAGAGGACGTGTTCTGCTTGTTTATGCCATCACACATCTAGAGGATGTGTTCTGCTTGGGTTCGAGATGGCATCACGCATCTAGAGGATGTGTTCTGAGTTCTATGAGGTGGCATCACACATCTAGAGGACGTGTTCTGCTTGGTTCGATGTGGCATCACACATATAGAGTATGTGTTCTAGTGGATTATGACATGGCGTGACCCTGGTATCTGGACCCTTTCATTAGGGGGATGCTTGTTGGTACACTATTGAGATATTGCAGGGCCGTGGGTCACATTTACAGTTACCATTGAGAGTATAAATAGTGGGTTTACTTACATTGCATGTTTGAGTACTTGTGGAATGTTTAAGCATGCAGATCATTTATATGCTTATTGATTGCTATGCTATGATTTGACTGTATAACGTGGCTTACTTACTGAGTGTAAGCTCACAAAAATCTTACAATGTTTTTGTCAGAGCCACGAGGTTGAAGATGGATTGGTGGGGTGATGGATCTTCTATTACATAAATCAAGACCATTATTTTGTTGTAACCCCAGTATTACATATGTGTAGGGCTTGATGCCCAGACTTTATTATTGTGGTGTGTAAGGGTGTTAGCCCAAAACTTTTAGTATTGTATTTGACTTGGTTTTATATATAATGGTGTTATATGTTAAAAATTTTGTGACGCCTTGCGTGCCCGGCACGCGGCGGGTTGTCACCCTAGCCCGATATTTGGGCCTGGGGCGTGACAGCTTTAGTGGTATCAGAGCCCAGGTTATGACTCTAGGGACACGGACATATTGACATGATAACAGGTAGAGAACTTATGACTCTAGGGATACGGACATATTGACATGATAACAAGTAGAGAACTTATGACCCTAGGGACACAGACATATTGACATGATAACACGGAGAGAACATATTTTGATGACATTATATTTAGAGACACCTGACACATTAGTTTATGATGATATTAACCACATCCAATTTACCAGGAATTAGTTATGGCTCGCCATACTAGGAGCCAACTGTATGAGGAGGACTCTCTGGCCGGTAATGCTGATCAGCCGGTGGGTCAAGGAACTACTGGAGGTATGGCCCCTGCCAACCCAGTAGGAACTGAGCACCAGCGATTCCAGTCTGAGATGCTTCAAGCTCTCTCAGGTATGGCGCAGTATATGCAGGACATGCAGCATCAGAGTGCGCAGCGGAAGCGTGATGGGACCATAACCCACAGGACCCAGGTTATGACCTTAGGGACATATGCATATTGACACTCTAGGCAAAATACTTGGATGACATTGAAACAATTATGACTTTCAAGGAATTTCAGGAATTATGCTTTGGAAGCTTGAAATTTAAAGTTTATCAAGAATTACAAGTTCGATAGGAATTGAGGATGAACCATCGCAAGCCAATGATATTATGTGGGCTCCCTGGCTGGTAGACTTGACCAGTGGGGAGGCCTAGGGGCTTCTAGAGATTTTAACTCCGTCAAACTTGTTGGAAATGGCTCGTAGCAGTTCAAGATCTTTAAATAATATGGGTAGATGAAACTTTAATTGGATATGCAATAAAAGACAGATGAATATATGGAATATAATATAATAGTTGAAAATTTCAATTGATGATTAATATGACTAAGATAACATCATTATGTCTATATTGCAATTGTGTTGATATGTGGATTTGGAGTTAGTAAATCTAAATTTGAATGTGGATGTATATAATAAATTTTTAATAGTGGAACTTACATTGTTGATATTGTAAGTTAAGATTATGAGCTAATCTGCCGATTATAGAAATGATTAATATTGATGATATTTTGGGAATGAAATAGTTAATTACATGTTTTTGATTAATCACAATTAAGTACTTTCTAAATTTGAATCTGGATGGATAAGTATATATAGTGAATTTTATTAAGAGAACTTTTATTATGGATATTGCATTTGCTAGATATGGAGATGGTTGATATTGATGCTAATGAAATAGTTGACTGCATTATATCTTGATGGACTATTTAGGAAGAATATAAAATTTTAAATTATGAGACAATTACTATTTAAGTTTTGAGAGTAGTAGACGCTATTAATCTTTAGAACTGATTTTGACTATAAATGATCAAATATTTTGATGGTAGAAAGTGAAAGATTTTAGCAATAATGAGAATAAGATAAACTCCACTGATAAAGAATTTCATGGGGATTTTCATCTGTCAATAGATTTCTAAATCAAGATATATATTCATTAATTTATTGTGCCTTTCTTCATAGTTTCTAAGTAGATATCTTCTCCAGGATGGATAAATTATCAATCATCCATAAGTGGCATAATTATTGTTAAGATAATAGGAGGGAGATGATTTTATTTTAATCATTATCAATTATGGATTATAGTTAAGGGTACATCTATTATCACTTTCAAGTCATAGAGAGATTACTATAATTTTTAATTATGTCTTTCGGATGGTAAGAGCATTTTCAATCTTTATTGACCTTATAAGTCTTGTATCCATCTGAGCTAGATTAGTGAAGTCACTTGGAGATATTTGAAGGGTTTAAATTAGTTGGTCATGTTATGGCATGAGACATTGCATAATCTTTAGATGATTTTGATAATCATTGGTAACGAAATAATCGATTCAAGAATTTGAATCATTTAAATTGCATTATTGAGGATATACTGACCTATTCATGAGAAATTGATTGGTTATGGTAGTATTATTGATAATTATGAAGGAGATAAATTAATCATACTGATGAATAATGATGGCTCTATTATTCAAAGAAATTAAATTAGTTGATTATGATAATTATGAAAGATATCCTAAATGATTGGCATAATGTTCATTGATGTTAGCTTGAAGTATTCAAGAGTAAACCTAGTATGTTATGATGATTGAAATAAGTGTCGTAATGATTAATGGCACATTCAACTATTTATGAGTTGAGAGAGCATTGGAAGAAAACTATCTTATATTTAATTCAAAAGAACTTGGAATTGTTTTATCGAGGAATTAACAGTAATTGATATGTTATTAACCTTAAGAATGGATGACATAATACATATGATGGACCCTATAATATTTATGATGATTGTGTTGTGAGAGGTTAAGGTATTAAAAAAAAAAAAGGGACAGGAAAGAAATATTTCTTAAGGAATTCAATTTTATTTGGTAGAAAGATCAAATTAATTTTGAAAGTTGGACATGTCATTTGGGTACTTGGGAATGAAATAAAAGTTGCTAATGAGTATCTATAATGGTACAAAATTTGTGGACATTTAATTTCAAGGATGAAATTTTAGCAGGATAAAATGTTAATATTTGTTTTTGGTTTAATGGTAAACTACGTAAATTGAGTCTGAACCCATTTGTCTCACTCTCCTAATTCGATGATGTCTTCATAAAGCTTTGTGGATTAAGCTGAATTTCAGTCCAATCTTCCACCCTCAAATAGATGGACAAATTCCAGGAACCAATTAGATTTTAGATGGTATACTGCAAGCTTGTATAATAGATTTTGGAGGTGCTTGGCATAAATTTTTACCCTTAGTGGAATTGCTTATTTATGGATTACCAAGCCAACATTCAAATGGATTCATTTTGTTGTCTATGATAAAAGGTGTAAATTTTATTGAGATGAAGTGTGAGAGAGAAAATTTTGATTACTGAGCTGGTTTAACAAATATGAGAAAGTATCAAGGCAGCTTCATGTAGCTCAGAGTTAATAGAGAAGTTATGTTGATGTTAAACAGAAAGATTTGAAATTTCAGGTTGAAGATCATTTGGAAATTTTACTAACTAATGACGTGATGAGATTTGTGTTTAAAGGTGAATTGAGTGCACAATTCATTGGGCCATTTGAGATTTTGATCAAATAAAGGAGGTGGCTTATAACTTAGCACTATCTTCATTACTCTTTGGGGTGTTCAATGAGTTTCATATCTTTATGACTGAGGAGGTGTATTTCAAACCCTGTTATGTGTTAGAACTTGAACCGATTTAGTTTAAGAAAGAATTGACCTATGAAGATCATCTTATGCACATTGTGGACCGCAAGGATTAAGTTCTGAGATGGTGTAGTATTCCTTATGTCAAAGTTCAACGGAGTAATTATTCTGAGAGGGAGATTATTTGGGAGTCTAAGGAGAAAATGAAAAAGAAACATCCACAATTATTTGTATCTTATTACAGATCAATGATGTATCGATAACGGTGACTTTTGAATGAAATTTAGTTGATTATGAGATAGAAAGTTTGGATTTGTATTCTATTGGATGTATAGCAAATTTCCAGGCCGAAATTTTTATAAGGAGGGGAGAATGTAAACCCCCGGTAATTTAATTGTAGGGAGGATAACTCTCGGTATTTAATTGGGGTGGCACCTAGTGTTATTATGACATTTAAGTTCCCTGTATGTCGCTTGGATTCCCGAGTCATGTCTGATGGGTTTCCGAGTCCATGGACTGAAGCGTTGCATAGGGGATTATTTATATGATGGAGGGGGACTCTCTCCATCATCCTGGCGTCCGCTTCTATCAGGTAATCCCCTGATCTAGAGAGAGAGAGCCAAGAGAGAGAGATAGCCGGAAGAGAGAGAGAGAGAGAGAGAGAGCCCGAGAGAGAGGGAGAGAGACAGCCGGGAAGAGAGAGAGAGAGCGGGAGAGAGAGAGACAGAGAGGGAGACAGAGAACGCGAGAGGCGAAAAGAAGGTGCTGCCGGACGAACCTTGGTTCAGGCCCGGCGGCGTGCTCGCCGCCGCGCCGGGCCTGAGCCTTGGCCGGCGACCCCGCCGGCGCCGGGGGAGGCGTCCGGCGGGGTGGTGGTGGAGAGAGAGGAGAGAGAGGGCCAATTAGCCCTCCTCTCGCACGGTGGCGAAAGCCGGCTGGTTGGTTCGGGCCCGGCGGCGTGCTCGCCGCCTCGCCGGGCCCGAGCTTTGGCCTGTCTCCTCCACCGACGCCGGGCGTGCGTCCGGTGGAGGTCCGGCTGGCCAAGGTGGCCGGCCGTGCCGCCGGCACAACATCGTGCCGTGCGGATGTGAGTGAGGAAGACGGAGAAATTGAGGGAGAGAGGGGTTTGGCGGCCGGCTCTGGCCCGGCCACCGGCGGCCGGGCCGCCCTCAATTTGGCCGGCGGCGGCCCCGGCCGCCGGCTAGATTCCCGTCCCCTGTTCGGTGAAACAGGGGATCGGGAGGGATATGGGTTGAACCGCGCTGGCTGGGCCGGCCGGTTCAGGGCCTTTTGGGCCGTGCTGTGAGCTGATTTTGGGCTGGATTTTGGGCCCCGTAACGGGCCGGGATTAGAAAAATAATTATATGGCTAGAATCTTGGTGAATTCTAGTTTCTTGGGGTATTTTTACTTCCCCATTTGGGTATGTATAGTGGGAGATATTCGAGCCCAAAGTAGGGCCCGTGAACTAGTCTGGGTAGAAATTCTAAGGGCCATTTTAATATTCTTTGCTAATAAATTAATTGTGTAAAATGATCCTGTAGGTGCTCAGACATCTGACTAGCTCCATATATACCTGTTGGATAGTGTACTGAGGTAAGTAAGCCAGTTATCAGTATTTAATAAATTATTCATTATATGAATGTTTAAATTGTGAATTGTGACATGAAAAATTGTTATTAGCTAAATTGTAAGTATTATGAATACATGGCTGTTTATGTGCTATGATTTCATGTGTGGATGCTATGCATGAGAGATGTAGTCATTATGACATTGATGTGATATATTACATGCAATTGTTCAGTAAGTATAATCCACTGTTTATGCAGTATATAGTTGTTATTGATATGATGAGTGCATGTGATGTGAGGTACTGTTATGTGTCGCTGCAGTTCTCCTTTATCATGTCATACCACACACACGTCTAGAGGACGTGTTCTGCTTGTTTATGCCACCTACACGTCTAGAGGACGTATTCTGCTTGTTTATGCCATCACACATCTAAAGGATGTGTTCTGCTTGGGTTCGAGATGGCATCACGCATCTAGAGGATGTGTTCTGAGTTCTATGAGGTGGCATCACACATCTAGAGGACGTGTTCTGCTTGGTTCGATGTGGAATCACACATATAGAGTATGTGTTCTGGTGGATTATGACATGGCGTGACCCTGGTATCTGGACCCTTTCAGTAGGGGGATGCTTGTTGGTACACTATTGAGATATTGTAGGGCCGTGGGTCACATTTACAGTTACCATTGAGAGTATAAACAGTGGGTTTACTTACATTGCATGTTTGAGTACTTGTGGAATGTTTAAGCATGCAGATCATTTATATGCTTATTGATTGCTATGCTATGATTTGACTGTATAACATGGCTTACTTGCTGAGTGTAAGCTCACAAAAATCTTACAATGTTTTTGTCAGAGCCACGAGGTTGAAGATGGATTGGTGGGGTGATGGATCTTCTATTACATAAATCAAGACCATTATTTTGTTGTAACTCCAGTATTACATGTGTAGGGCTTGATGCCCAGACTTTATTATTGTGGTGTGTAAGGGTGTTAGCCCAAAACTTTTAGTATTGTATTTGACTTGGTTTTATATATAATGGTGTTATATGTTAAAAATTTTGTGACGCCTTGCGTGCCCGGCACGCTGCGGGTTGTCACCCTAGCCCGATATTTGGGCCTGGGGCGTGACACCATCGTACCATCACTGCGCGTGCCGGAGACGTCCCGTACCGCTTGCTGGCGTGATATCATACGTGTCCAACAGCTGCGAAGGCATTCAGTGCGCGCCGTCGGCTGATATGACCGGGCACAGTCGCAAGTGGTAGCGAATCGTACGCCGTAGCGAGGCATGGCCATGCACAGGGACATGCAACGCGCCAAACGCCGTTATGAGGCATGGCCCTCCGTAACGGGGCGCAATCACGGGAGTACTGGGAATCACGTGGGTGTATCGCGCGACCTGGAGTTGTCATTTTCCTTGGTGGTTGAGTTTCGTGCCAATCGCTGACGACCCTCCACCCTGAGACCGGTAGGGGTCCCGGGAGTGGGGAAATGCCAGTGCATCCCGAGACCGGAGGGGGTCCCGGTGTCGAGAAATGATGACCCCACCCCGTGACCCCGAGGGGGTCCCGGGGGTGGGAAAATGCTAGTGCACCCCGAGACCGAAGGGGATCTCGGGGTCGAGAAATGATGACCCCACCCCGTGACCCCGAGGGGGTCCCGGGGGTGGGGAAATGTCAGTGCACCCTGAGACCGGAGAGGGTCCCGGGGTTGAGAAATGATGACCCCACCCCGTGACCCCGAGAGGGTCACGGGGGTGGGGAAATGCTAGTGCACCCCGAGACCGGAGGGGGTCCCGGTGTCGAGAAATGATGACCCCACCCCGTGACCCCGAGGGGGTCCCGAGGGTGGGAAAATGCCAGTGCACCCCGAGACCGGAGGGGATCTCGAGGTCGAGAAATGATGACCCCACCCCGTGACCCCGAGGGGGTCCCAGGGTTGGGGAAATGCTAGTGCACCCCGAGACCGGAGGGGGTCCCGGGGTCGAGAAATGATGACCCCACCCCGTGACCCCGAGGGGGTCTCGGGGATGGGGAAATGCCAGTGCACCCCGAGACCGGAGGGGATCTCGGGGTCGAGAAATGATGACCCCACCCCGTGACCCCGAGGGGGTCCCCAGGGTGGGGAAATGCCAGTGCACCCCGAGACCGGAGGGGTCCCGGGGTCGAGAAATGATGACCCCATCCCGTGACCCCAAGGGAGTCCCGGGGGTGGGGAAATGCCAGTGCACCCCGGACCGGAGGGGGTCCCGGGGTGACCCCACCCCGTGACCCCGAGGGGATCCCGGGGTGGGGAAATGCTAGTGCACCCCGAGGCCGGTGGGGGCCTCGGGGTCAATAGCCGCCATTACCTTCTCTGACGACACGGGATCAGTCATATCACAAAACATCTAAAACATGAAACAATTAGGAAGAAGGATGTATGATGTGTCAAGGCATTCTAGAACTTGTAAGAGAGTTGAAGTCAGTCCTATCCTTATACAACATTCATTTTCTAAAACTAAAACTTATGAAATGGAATTGAAAATGGCAGGATAAAATATTTTGAGCAGATTTAATAATAACACAATAATATGTTTCTAGATGCCGAAAACTCTGAGATTGACTTCTAGACACTTAAGATAGGATAAAAACCTATCAAGCATAAGCTGCCTGTCGTAACAATGCAAATCATTGTTATTTGAGAAGTACTCCATAAGATGCTTCAAACCCAGATATATTTTCAGTGTTGAGACACTCAACTCTTACTGTATATGACTTCTAGAAAGATCTACGGCATCTAACTTCTAGAAAGATATCAATATCATGCACCGATATGCAACACTTAAAACATCTCAAGGCTTAGTGCATTAATTGCATCGATAGATGATATATGGAAAGAAGTTTGTGCACGTGCAGTCATTTCATAGGAGAAACAAAAATTACTTTTCTAACATAGAGATCAATCTTTCCTGGAGCACCACCAACCTATCCAATCTCTCCTGGCCCATTCACAATACAACCCATGATGGCAACCTGCAAGAGAAAGAGAAAATTGTTAATGTCCACTCAATTTTATCAATGCCTTCAGATGATGGGATCACAAATTTACTGAAACGCCAAACAAGTGTGATGTCTTTTCCCTAATTATCTCGGCACTGATTTCTTGAATATTAAATAGTGTACAGCCACAAGATGGGCATGACACATACTCCTGCAGCAGGGTTTTATGCATGAATTATTTTCCTTGACAACCAGGTAACAAGTCTAATAATCAAGATTGTTGACAAAGTTTCGCTTGACGGCAAGAAAATAACACACAAATAAAGAGCTTACGGTTTTTGCGTTGCGCATTCTGCAACCCTGAAGTAAGTTAAACTATGTACTTCTTAAGAAGTCCTAATCTCGATCAAAAGCCTCAAGCAGTACTCCATTCCCAAGGCCATCAACTAAAAGAGCACCGGCATAGCTCCCAGCAGCCACGACTAGATCATCTCTGTGAAGTGTGAATAGTACAACTAGTACGAGTGAAGCAATAGGCATAGAAATGTATCGCTATGAGGTAGCAAACATGCAAGAAAAAGAATAATCAAGGAAATGCTCAAGGATGCCTCGAGAAGGAGACGTCACAATCAGTGAAAATTACTAATGCAGGTATGCTAATGCAGCACTAAAAAGAGCAAAAGGATCATGATTATAGAAACAAAGATAGTGATGAATGAAACTCATTGAAAATTATGGCATCAAAGAGAACAGATTCTTTTACATGACAAGCATATTTAAAAAAGGCAAGATAGAATTTTATCTCAGCACAATGACTAGATCAACAATCATTACCAAAGACTTTTCGAAGTGTGCCGCACTTGTAACTCAAACTAAAAGATGAAATGCCAATACCCAACAATTAGATATTAAGGCTAAAAGCTATACATATTCTGTCCAGAATGATGAAACTATCCCGACGGTGGTGGCAGAAGAGCATCATCCCCTGTGAATGGTTCATGGCGGGCTGCAAATTTACACGAGGAAAGGGGAGTTGAAGAGTCAGGGACCATTCACGCAATATGCTTGCTCTGCTTTACCACAACATGTGAAGCATATAATACCGCAGTGGTGCTAATAATTGTTATGGTTTCAATTATTCAAAAGCTATAATCCTTTCGGATCCGGAGACTACCATGAAACCGAAGAAGTTTAACTGCAGGTAGACGGGAGGGACACAAGCAGACCACTGATAGGAAGCAGGCCATATATCATCACACTATCAACAAGATAGAAAAGTCACATGCCTAAAAAATTTGGAGGATTCCAAAGACTACTTTGATTCTTAATCGACAAATTGCCAGCGATCCCTAGGAATTCAGGCGGCAATCCCTCCTTGTCATACTTCCCGGTCAGGATCACCGACATCAGATCCATGGTTGAGAACTTCATGTCCCCGGACTGCATCCCAAGATCCAGCAATCGTTCGATCTCATTCCCCGATCACCTCTCTCCCCCGCGTTCTCTCTCGCTCTCTCTTCTCGATTCTCGGAGGGGAGAAGAGAAGAGGAGAGGAGAGAGAACGGGCGAGGGGTTGGGGAGGAGGGGGGAAAGAGAGAGAGAAGGGGTGAACATAGTGATTTAGGGTTTCGACAGAGATCTTCGGCGGGGCAGCCGAGCGTTTTTTGGGAAGAAAACAGGGGTGGGCGGGGGGAGTGAAGGACGCCAAAAAATTTTGGCGATTACGAGAGGGAAGGAAGAAATTTATGAGCCAGCGGCGAAAAATTTTGGTGCCTACGGAGGATGCAGGAAAATTTTTGATGATTCAAAAATTTATATTTATATATATATATTAATTGAAAATATATTTAATAAAAAAATATTTTTTAAAAATATTAATTAAAAGAACTATTAAGATTTTATTAATCATTTAAATATCTTTACAAACTATTTAAATAATTATTAATATATAAAGACACTATTTTTGTTGTTGTTTTAGTTGGATCGTTGATAAAAAAATAATATCTCATTTATCATTCTATATAAATGAGAAAAAAATCTAAATCAAATAAGATCAATAATGGATGCTCCAAGAGTGAGATCCTTTCTTAAACATCATCAGTAATGTAAGAAGCATGCTAACTTCGCAGAGGCAAGCCCTTCGGCCACGATGGCAGGGTCACCACCAAGGAGGACATGGCTGTGTAGGATGCCGACTATATCAACAATGACCAGGATATCCTCTATATCATGTACGATATAGATGTTTAATAATATATAAAAAAATAAATAAGATTTTTATCGTTACTTCTAAAGAAAAGAGGTCTTGAATATGGGATGAATTTAATTTAACAAGAGACATAGAATATGATTGATTTGATGGCTACAACCCCTGACTCGACCCAACCCAAACTGGATTCGAATTGAATCAATATTTTATGGATTGGGATTGGGTTATACATGGACCTGACCTGACCTGAATGGCCTATTGGGTTAAGAAATTTGATTATGAATCTAACCTGATTTTTTATTAGATTGGGTTTGGGTTCAATATCAAGACTTGACCAAGGAACCAGGTCAGGTTGGGATGAAGCATAACCCAGTTCACCCTACACATTTGCAACCTAGGTCCAAGTGTGAGAAGGAAGAAATTGGTGAGCAAGCGACAGAAGCTTTGAAATTTTGATTTGTCATAAGATCTTTAACTATTAGAATTTGATCTAAGGGCATATATATATATATATATATATATATATATATAATCATTTGACAAAGTATTTAATGGGAGATATTTTTTAAAGAAATTATTAGTTGGAAGAACTATCAAGATTTTATTAACCATTTAAATTCCTTCATAAATTATTTAAATAATTTATTAATATAAATTCACTATTTTTTTATGCTGTTTTAGTTGGATCATTGAAAAAAAAGCAGTATCTCATTTACCATTTTACATAAATGATAAAAAAATCTAAATCAAATAAGATCATGGACATTATTTTACGATTGATGAGTTCATAACCATTAATTTATTTAATCTAAGATGAATTATGTGCTTGTACATACTGAATATATTAGTAAAGTAACTACAAAAGAATAAGTTTTGTATCTAGGCTTCTTGTTAAGTGTGCTTTTTCGTGAATAAGTGAAGACTAAGAAGGCTTGATGACAGTGACAAGTGAAATTTAGATCTTGGAGATGACCATCAACACTAAAAATATATGTCATTAATGAATTATGAATGTTAGAATAGGGTTCATGAAGCCCTAGTGACGGTTAATTGCATTGCTTGAATTTGATTAAGTCCTAATAGCAAAGAAACATAAAATAATTTATTAAAAAATTTTACGAGGGATTTTTCGAGGTATTTTTTTCATCAAAAAATTTTACTAAGGAATCGTTAATGAAAAATAAATCCTTCACAAAATTAATTTTGAGAGATTTTTTTATCTTTTTTTATAAAGAAATTATTTATTATAGAAATTATTTATTTTTATCAATTTTTTTTTTACAAATAAGCCATTTATTATGAAAATATCCCTCGAAATATCCCTCTCAAAATCAACAAAAAATCCCATTAATTTCTGAGGGATTTTTTTATCAAAATTTTTTTCACAAATAGGCCGTTTATGTTAGAAATATCCCTCGAAAATCCCTCGCAAAATCATCAAAAAAATCCCTTGAAAAATCCCTTGAAAATTAATTTTGCGAGGGATTGTTTTCATCAAAAAATATTATTAATAACTCATTAATGAAAAACAAATCCCTCACAAAATCCCTCGCAAAATTAATTTTCGAGGGATTTTTCGAGGGATTTTTTTATCAGAAATTTTTTTTACAAAGAAACCGTTTATTTAGAAATATCCCTTGAAAATCCCTCGCAAAAACATCAAAACAATCCCTCGCAAAATTCCTCAAAAATTAATTTTGCGAGGGATTTCCAAGGGATTGTTTTCATCAAAAATTTTATTAATAACTCATTAATGAAAAGAAATCCCTCGAAAATCCCTTGCAATATCATCAAAATATCTTTCGCAAAATCTCTCGGAAATTAATTTTGTGAGGGAATTTTCGAGGGATTGTTTTCATCAAAAAATTTTATTAATAACTTATTAATAAAAAAAATCCCTCGGAAAATCCCTTAGAAATTAAATTTGCGAGGGATTTTCTGAGGAATTTTTTTATTAGAAATTTTTTTTACAAAGAACTAGTTTATGTTAGAAATATCCCTCAGAAAATTCCTTACAAAATCATCAAAAAATCACTCATAAAATTACTTGGAAATTAATTTTGCAAGGAAATTTCCGAGGGATTGTTTTCATCAAAAAAATTTATTAATAACTCATTAATGAAAAACAATCCCTCGGAAAATTCCTCACAAAATTAATTTTCGAGGGATTTTCCAAGGAATTTTTTATCAGATTTTTTTTACAAAGAACCCGTTTATGTTAGAAATATCCCTCAAAAAATTCTCGCAAAATCATTAAAAAATCCATCACAAAATCCCTCAGAAATTAATTTTGCGAAGGGATTGTTTTCATCAAAAAAAATTATTAATAAAAAAAATCCCTCGGAAAATCCCTCACAAAATTAATTTCTGAGGGATTTTCCGAGGGATACTTTTATCAGAAATTTTTTACAAAGAACCCATTTATGTTAGATTTATTCCTCGGAAAATCCCTCGTAAAATTATTAAAAAATCCTTCGCAAAATCCCTCAAAAATTAATTTTGTGAGGGAATTTCCGAGTGATTGTTTTCATCAATTTTTTTTTAATAACTCATTAATGAAAAACAAATCCCTCGGAAAATCCCTCGCAAAATTAATTTTTGAGGGATTTTCCAAGGGTTTTTTTTTATCTAAATTTTTTTTACAAGGAACCCGTTTATGTTAGAAATATTCCTCGAAAAATCCCTCGCAAAATAATCAAAAAATGCCTTGCAAAATCCCTCAGAAATTAATTTTGCAAGGGATTGTTTTCATCAAAAAAATTATTAATAACTAAAAAAAATCCCTCGAAAATCCCTCGAAAAATTAATTTCTAAGAGATTTTTCGAAGGATTTTTTTATCAGAATTTTTTTTTTACAAAGAACCCATTTATATTAGAAATATCTCTCAGAAAATCTCTCACAAAATCATCAAAAAAAACCCTTGAAAAATCCCTCGAAAATTAATTTTGCGAGGGAATTTTCGAGGGATTGTTTTCATCAAAAATTTTTATTAACAACTCATTAATGAAAAATAAATCCTTCGAAAATCCCTCGCAAAATTAATTTCCGAGGGATTTTTGAGGGTTTTTTATCATAATTTTTTTTACAAAAAACCCGTTTATGTTAGAAATATCTCTCGAAAAATCCCTCGCAAAATTATCAAAAAGTCCTCGCAAAATCCCTTGGAAATTAATTTTACGATGGATTTTTTGAGGAATTATTTTCATCAAAAATTTTTTTTAACAACTCATCAATGAAAACAAATCCCTCGAAAAATCCCTCACAAAATTAATTTCTGAGGATTTTTGAGGGATTTTTTTATCAAAATTTTTTTTACAAAGAACCCATTTATGTTAGAAATATTCCTCAGAAAATCCCTTGCAAAATCATTAAAAAATCCCTCGCAAAATCCCTCAAAAATTAATTTGCGAGAGATTTTTCGAGGGATTGTTTTCATTAAAAAATTTTATTAATAACTCATTAATGAAAAACAAATCCCTCGAAACATCCTTCGCAAATTAATTTTTAGGGATTTTTCAAGGGATTTTTTTTATGTTTATGTTAGAAATATCCCTTGGAAAATTCCTCACAAAATCATCAAAACATCTTCGCAAAATCCCTCGGAAATTAATTTTGCGAGGAAATTTCCTAGGGATTGTTTTCGTCAAAAAAATTTATTAATAACTCATTAATAAAAAAAAATCCCTTGCAAAATTAATTTCTGAGGGATTTTTCGAGGGATTTTTTTTATCAAATTTTTTTTACAAAGAACCCATTTATGTTAGAAATATCTCTCGAAAAATCCCTCGCAAAATTAATTTTGCAACAGATTTTGTGAGAAAATATTTTTTGTCAAAAAATTTTATAGGTTATATTTTTTTGTTGGAAAATCCCGCGGAATTGCGAGGAATTTTTTTCCTCGATAAAATCCCTCGGTAAATCACACTTTTCTAGTAGTGTTTAAATAGGGCGACGTAAGTTTAAAACTGGGGTGTTATCTTAAGTTTTGACGTGTTGTGCATTAATACTTGTTCAACTTTTTTTTTTTTGTGAAACATGTGTATAGACACGTTTTTTGAATGGGTATTGTAATTTTATAGCTACGGTGTCGTAAGTTTACAACTGGGGTGTCGTAATTTTTTTTTACTTTCTGAACGGGTGTCTTAATTTTATAACTATGGTGTCATAAGTTTAAAACTAAGGTATCATAATTTTTTTTCTCGAGATGTCGTAAAGCTGTCTTAACATTTTTTAATGAGTGTCGTACACATGTGGACCAATAAAGAGGGACGGTGCAGCCCACGTAGAACTTGTTGCACCAGATGCGATGTACAAAGTCTTTTTCTTGTCACCTCTAACAGTTTGGCAAGTTGGCCCAACCAGCTGGTGCCTTTAATCAACAATCTTTGATTCTTATGTATTGTATAATAGAGTAAGGCAATTGTATAGCAGTACCAAACTAGTTCCACTTGGTACTCCTATATGGATAAGACCTGATTGCCTATGTGTTACCTTCTATTTCTTAACTACATCTCCTATATTATTATAATTTGAGAGAGTTTAGCAGTTGATCGAATGAATATTTGGGAAACAAATTGGAACTAGTTTATAATGTTTGATTATCTTTTTTATCTTGAGTTCATATAAATCGTGAAGCTATTTCATGTTTTCTATATTTTTTTATCTTTAAGATTTATAAATTATACGGATTTAAGGAGGAAAAGATGACTTAATTTAAACTTGGTTACATTTAAAAGGCTTAACTACATTTAAAGGCAACAAAGTTTAACTCTCTTTCTCTATATGAATGTATGATGTATACATACATGAACACATCCTTAAAATAAGATAGTATTAACTTTTGATTTTTGAGTCAAATAATTAGTAGAACACCTATCAAATTGTCACATGCAATGCTGGAAGATGTACATGCTGGTTGGTAGAAGTCAAGGTGAAGGACTCGAATATGCATGCATCCTCAAAGCAAGAAAGTACCGACTCCCGATTTTTGGGTTAAAAAATTGGTAGAAGAACTACGTTCATTAAATTGAAACCCCATGCGTAACTCAAACATTCTGATTATTTGCTTTTTTTTTGGTACAAGCGGTCGATCATACAAGTCTAGTATGAATCAACCCAGAAGCATCAGAATACGCAAAATAGTAGGACAAGGATCACCCTGACTCTATATCCAATAGCCAGAATGCTGGGCCACTGAAGCCGCCACCCAATCAGCAGCCGAATTGGCTTCACAGTATATGTGTCGAATCTGGGCAGAATCGGCTTCCTGAAGGATGGACCATATGTCCCTGAGAACCGGATTGAAGGGGGCTACAGGAACACTTTCCTTCCGAAGCCACCTAATGACCGTCATAGAATCACCCTCAATCACTAGTCTCTGAGCATGAAGAATCTAAGAAGCATAAGTGATACCTACCCAAGCTGCATATAGTTCGGTCATAGGGATGGAGGAATCCAGGGTACCAAATCCACCCGTTGCCAATATATGACCCTGAGGCCCACGGATGATGAAGGCCGAACCAGCAAGTCTACCACTGATACTTCCATCAAAGTTGATTTTGATAAACCGTGGAGGGGGGCTCCCATGAAATAAAAACCGTACGCCGGTTCACTGTCGAAGCAGCAGGGGAATCCCAGAGGCCAGAGGAGTTAGAACCAGCCGACAACAATGCACAATCCGAAGACAATGATCTAATCTTCCACACCAGCCTCTGCGAAGAAATAAAGTCCTCCGAGAATATAAGCTGGTTCCTCGAAAGCCAAATATGGTAAGCCGTAACCGCCCAGAGACCACATATATGCTGAGGGGCCCTTCGGAGATCATGAAAGAAGAGAGAACGTGGGGAACCTGAAGCATCCACTCTACTAATGTAACCGATTAGGTGCCAAATCCGTCAAGCTCTAGGACATAAGAAGATAGCATGATCGATAGACTCGTCAAGGATAAATTAAGATCCAGACATGAATGATATATACACCTTATGTTCTGAAATTTATTGGGGTATAAAATGCATCTGCTCCACACGATGCATTAGCACGTTAAGGAATTAAATAAGAGATTGATGAAGCTACATGGAAAGGGCCTTAAAGTTTAGATGGATACTAAAAGCGATCGAGGCTTTATTGGATTCCATGCTAGACGAATGGAGACCGATTCTAAAGGCCATCAGAGATGAATTCCCTCTTTCAAATTATTAGGACATTGTAAGGAAATTAAAGTTAATAGAACAACGTTGTGTTCGTAGTGGGATCCAGCATTCAGCTATATTATCTCGGTTTCTATATCTAAAAAGCGCAAGACAAATGGACTGGGCACTAGTAAGAGAGAATGTGTGCTCGGAGGTGTTCCTGATTCCAATATGGAGTGAAATGTAACAACGTTCATTCTATCATTTGAAAAATAATAATGAACTAGCTTTATGTATAATTTGTGAAATAGTTCTTTTTATTTGTTTATCTGACCATCATGTACATAGTTTTGATTTTTAATAACATGTTTATAGAAGCGTGCATTTCTTTTGACAATGAGAAACTTCCTTTTTAAATTATTGATACAATTACTAGCTTGGATTTGGACTGCTTGTGGGAATGTATGTATGTTGTTGTCGCCAAATCACCTTCTTCAAACGTCAGATAAGATCTGAAACCTAATATCTGGTGAGGATGGGCCGAGGGGTCTTCCGATGCCTTCACCTCGAACTGAGATCCTACAAAAAAGTCCTCGGAGGCCGGTTGTTCCGACGATGACCCTCCGATGCTCAAGTGAGTGGTCTGAAAAAATAGTAGGGTCTCTCTTTTTGAGATTAGTTGAGAACTTGAAGAAGTTGAAGTCATTTTCTCATTATGAGTGAAGGTTCTTATACTTGGTCGGGAGTCCCTCTTACCTTTTTTGGATAGCTATGGATTCCGAGATCCCGTGTCCTGACATGGGGCAAGCAGTGAGGCCAGCAGCGACAGGGGGTATCCGCCTCATGGCCTGTCAGAAATGACAGGCCATCTCTTTATCTGATATGGGCGACTACAGCTAGTTGATAGGCTAAGTCTTGTCAAGCATGGTGCTGCAGACGATTGGTAGGCCAGGTCTTGTCGGGCGTGCGCCGTAGCCGATAGGTGGGCCATGTGAGGCCACAGATGGTAGTGGGCCATGTGGGACTGCAGGTGGCAGATGGACCACATGAGACTGCAGGTGATAGATGGGCCACATGGTGGTTACAGTCAGTAGTGGGCCACGTGGGCGCCGAGGCCAATGCTGGAGTCGGTATTGGGGCCGACTCTGGAGTTGGTATTGAGGCCGACTTTGGAGTCGGTGCTAAGACTGAGGCTGGGGGTGATACGTTGGACCATCATGAAGGGTTTTAGTTGTCTGATTTTACCTTCGTTAGTCAGCCTCGTTCATTAACTATAACGTGATTGGATCAGCCACATCAGATGCCCCTTCACTCTTGAGCTAATGCGGTCGCATCTCTAGCTGAGCGAAAGGAGTGTAGACTTCTGATGCCCTCGATCCTCTCCTATGAATGATTGTGGGCTCACGCCTTGGGGGGAGGTCAAATCTCTCCCATTTAAGGGAGTATGAGACGTTGTACTACCATCATGCAAAAGATTCTTTCTTTGAAACTGAAGATAATTTTCTTAGAATTGAGGCTATCTCTCTTAGATAAAGCGGTAGCTATCATTATGGTGATGTCATTGATGTCACATCATTGGCCATAGATCATGCCTTTGCGCTCTTGGCCAAGACGTTTTGCCTTGGGCGAATGAGATCGTGCGATGATTGGGGTAACGCCTTTAATAAGAGATGCCCATGTGGCGGATCGAATCGGGTGGGATGATTCGAATGTCGAGCACAAAAGGGGAGCCATCTCTATCACTGAGCTCCTTGTGCATCCGAAGCTTTCCTGTTTCTCTTGAAATCTGAGTCCCCAGAGCCCTTTTCCTTCAAACCCTGTGTTCGTTGTCTATTTCCTTGCTCCAGGTTAGTCTTTCCTGACCTATCTTTATTTTCTTCCTCATGGGCCCCGATAGGAAGGGCAAGAAGCATGTAGTAGTCCCTTCATCCTCGTCCTCCTCCAAGGATAGGGTTCCATTGACACAGCTATGGGCTGCACGTAGAATCTCGATTCGGGACTGTCTGGTAGCCGTGGCACCACCGTCACCACCTGTAGCTCAGTCGCCACCTAGGGCTAGTAGGGCATCTTCTTCAGTTGTTGCTCCCACCTCGACGGGTCCGGAGAGGATTGCCTCCACCTTTACCTCCACAGACATAGAGTCTCTTAGGGCAACATATAGGATCCCTAGGGAGGTCTGATTGTTCGTTTCTGGACCCAGTGATAGGGTGACCTTCGGTCCTTCCGAGGGAATCGCCCTGTATGAGGAGTTCCTTAAGACAGGCCTTTGGCTTCCCCTCCACCCTTTCATCGTCAGTCTTCTTCATAGGTATGCACTGACATCGATGCAGTTGGTTCCAAATTTCGTTCGCACCATCTATGCCTTCATGGTGCTGTGTGGTTACCTTGGCATAGTGGGTCAAGTGTCTTTGTTCCATAATCTGTACACCCTTTGTCACTAGTCTGACATCGAGTGGTGGCTATTCACCCCAGATCTGGCCGAGCCATCAAAATTAACCTTCCTTCCTCCATCAAAGGATGGAAAACTCAGTTCTTTTTTGCACACATTGAAGGGGTGAGGCAGAGTTGGGGGGATCCAAACCTGGAGCTGAATAAGAACTCAGTGATGATTCCAGGGGATTGAGAGGTCTATGACCAGCTATTGTCCTCTCGGGTCCCCCTTTGCCAAGAGCTTCTATTGGAGGAGAATCTTCGATATGCTGGTTTGGCCTGGGGTGATGGTGAGCAACTGCGTCCTTCCTTCTATTTTTTTGGACTAACTTCTAGCACATGCAGATATGAGGATATCTACGGATGCCATGAAGAGGGCGGTTGAGAAGAGGAGGCAGATTGCTGGTGGTGATGCTGAGAGGCCAGAGAAAAGGTCTCGCCCTTGGTCACTGGTCCCTTCCCCACGTGAGCATAAGATGTCCTAGGGGGAGCCCACTCCATCGGCTGATCCTCCCGCCCAGTCGGCCTCAAAGGAGACAAGGGTCGAAGTAGCCTCAGAGATGGGAGCAGCTCCCATAGAGACGGGGCCAACCACATCGAAGACGGGATCGGCTTTGGAGGAGGTCCTCGATGGGGGAGTAAGCTGGTGAGGGAGTCTTGGCAATGACAGAGACGGTGGCGGAGGAGGCTGCCACCCGAGGAGCTGACCATGAGGAGGCCATCGCCCAAGGGGCCGAGCGTAAGGAGGCACAGCCCATTTTCGGTCCTACACCTGCGACCTTGGTGGTAGCCGGACCTGCGGAGGTGAGCGAGCTGGTGGCAATTGTTGGGGAGCGCGGAATACCCCCAAGATCACGGCTATAGCGTATATGAGTAATACAAAAAACTTTTACCGTTCTAATCTATGAGTATAAGATCATACCTTCAGATTTGAACTTTGGAACACTTTGATTCGATTGCTCAACCTCAACCTTTTAGCCTTCCGCCGTATTCTCGAAAATACCTTCCTTCTCTCACAAGATGGTGGGATCTTTCGGCCGACCTAGGGTTTCTTGTTTTTCTTTCTCCAAAATCGGGTGAGAATTTTATCGATATAAGTGGCTTGAGATAAGCATATCATCCTTTGCTTGCGATCTCGCAAAAGCTTGATCCCTAGGATGTGACTTGCTTCTCCCAAGTCCTTCATATCAAATTGTCCAGATAACCATACATTGACCGAAGATAACACTCCCATATCGTTTCCAATAAGTAAGATGTCATCCACATATAGCACCAAAAACACCAAAGTTTTTCCATCACACTTCTTGTACACACATGACTCGTCAGGACTTTGATCAAAACCATAAGATTTAATAGCTTGATCAAAACGAGTATTCCAAGATCTAGATGCCTGCTTAAGTCCATAAATGTACCTCTTAAGCTTGCACACCAAGTGCTCCTGGCCTTTTACTATAAAACCGTTTGGTTGCATCATGTAAATGCACTTGTCAATATTTCCATTAAGGAAAGCTGTCTTGACATCCATTTGCCAAACTTCGTAATCGAAATGAGCTGCAATGGATAAGAGAATCCGAATAGACTTAAGCATAGCTACTGGTGAAAAGGTTTCCTCATAGTCGTTCCCTTCTTTCTGAGTAAAACCTTTTGCAACTAGCCTAGCCTTGAAGGTTTCCACCTTCCCGTCTGCTCCTCTCTTCTTCTTATAGATCTACTTGCATCCGATGGGTTTTACTCCCTCGGGTGGTTCTACAAGATCCTAGACCTGATTAAAGTGCAAAGACTCTATCTCTGATTTCATAGCATTTTGCCAAAGAGTTGCATCTTTATCCTGTAATGCTTCATTGTAGCTACTGGGTTCAGTATCCAGTTCATCAGAGATTCCGTCATATGACTCTCCAAGGAACATATACCGTTTAGGTGTATTTACAACCCTCCCACTACGATGAGGCACAACCTGATTGTATGTGCTTGTAGTAATACGATCTGAATATGATTCTTGTACTCCATCAACCTGCACTGGTTCTGAAACTAGTGCATTAATGGTATCATTTTTACCAGTTCAGGGTCAGTTCGTGTTACTATACTTCTCCCACTACGAAGAGTTAATGAAAAGTTTGGGAACCCACTTTCTTGTGGTGTTTTTGCTTGTACTATTGGTATTAAAGGAGCCAGTCTAGTTTTATCGCCTCTCAACTCTTTTAGAGTAATTTTACTTCTGGGTTTGTGGTCTATAATATAGTCCTCCTCCAAGAATTGGGCATTGGTGCTAACAATGACATTCTGATCCTTAGGACAATAAAATAAACCACCTTTTGTTCCTTTAGGATATCCAACAAAGAAGCATACATCTGTCCTTGATTCCAACTTATCTGGTTTACCTTTTAGTACATGTGCTGGACAACCCCAAACCCGAACATGTCTTAGACTAGGCTTGCGCCCAGTCCACAGTTCTGTGGGTGTCTTAGGTATTGACTTAGATGGTACCAAGTTAAGAATATATGCAGCTGTCTCTAATGCATATCCCCAAAATGAAATAGGTAAGTCTGAATAACTCATCATAGATCCAACCATATCCATAAGAGTCCTATTCCTTCTTTCAGCTACACCATTCTGCTGTGGCGTACTAGGTGCAGATAACTGGGATTCAATCCCAGCATCTAATAAGTAATATGTGAACTCCCCTAAGAGGTACTCGCCACCATGATCGGATCGCAGTGTCTTGATATTTTTACCATGACGGTTCTCCATTTCTGCCTTAAAAATTTTAAATTTTTCAAAGCATTCAGACTTACGGCGCATCAGATAAATATACCCATATCTTGAGTAATCATCAATAAAAGTGACAAAGTACTCAAAACCACCTCTAGCTTGGATGTTCATTGGGCCACACAAATAAGAGTGAACCAATTCTAATATCTCCTTAGCTCTATTGCCTTTGGCCGAGAATGGCCGCTTGGTCATTTTTCCTTCTAAGCAAGATTCACAGACCGGTAGTGCCTCTACTTCTAATGAACCTAATGGTCCATCTTGAACCAGTCTAGAAATCCGTCTTAGATTTATATGACCTAGGCGCAAGTGCCAAAGATAAGTTTGATTCATTTCAGAAGGATGTTTTCTCTTACATGGTCTATTATAGTTATTCACTTCATTTAGTTGCACAGTAGGAGAAACATGATTAATAATATAAAGACCATCCACCAATGTACCAGAACAGATAAAATGTTTATTTTTCTTAATAACAATGAAGTCATTAAAATAAACTAAATATCCATCATCAACCAACTTAGAAACTAAAATTAAATTCCTTCTAATTGAAGGTACAAAAAAATAGTCCTTTAATATTAAAATTCTATTTCTACTAAAAGAAAAGCTAACATCTCCCACTGCAACTACTGACACTCTCGTGCCATCTTCCAGAAATATGTAAATCTCCCCATCACTTAGCTGCCGGGTCTGCTGAAACCCCTGCAAAGAATTGCAAACATGATTAGTGGCTCCCGTATCTACACACCAGCCACTGGTAGATAACAGCACTAAACAAGTTTCAACTACAAGTGAATGAGATATACCTCTAGCCTGTTTCCTGGCAAGCCAACTGGACATTGCTGCTTTCAGTGACCTGGCTGCTTGCAGACGAAGCACTTTCCCTTCTTTTTTATTTTCCCATTGGGCTATGGGGCCTGATGCTATTTCTTTTTCTGAACCTTTTTCTTCTTCTTAGCATGAGACTTCGAAGAAGAACCTTTTTCAGTAACCATAGCAACTGCAGGCTTCTTAATGAAACTCTCTGCTACCTAAAGTTCTTTAAGTAGCTCTGCCAGTGAAAAATTCATTTTGTTCATGGTATAATTTAGGCAGAACTGCTTAAAAGAATCAGGTAGGGACTGGAGAATGATATCAACCTGGGTTTCCCCATCCATCTCCGCTCCAAGGATCTCCAGTTCATTCAGAAGACTAATCATCTCTAGAACATGATCCCTGACAGGAGTTCCTTCAGCCATATTAGTGTTCATCAGTTCTTTCATCGCAGTTGCCTAGCTTCACGACTCTGATCCCCAAACATTTCTTTGAGGTTGAACATCATGTCATAGGCAGAGAACATAGATTGATGCTGATGTTGCAGAACATTTGACATAGATGCCAATATGTAACACCGCGCCATCTCATCAGCCTTAACCCACTTACGGTAAGCTTGGGACTCCTCATCTGAAGCCCCTTCACCGGGCTCTGTGGGACAGACATGAGTGAGCACATACTTGTACCGTTCTGCAGTTAACACTATATCCAGGTTTCTTTTCCAATCAATGTAATTAGGACCAGTCAATTTATTTTCTTTGAGTATCACAGCAAGTGGATTAAAAGAAGACATTTTAATCCTGAGAATCATTCATACATCAAATAAGATATAATGAGCAATAAACTTTAAATTCAAAATTATAAGTAGGGCCCCTTAACCACTACAAAATAAAAGAATTTGCCAGTAGCCTAGTACATTTTGAATAGTATGTCTCGATGGGAGGACGTCTACTACTCATCATTTATCTAGACAGATAAAACCTATTAATTTTACTATCTAGGTAAAAGGTAACATACCAAGTAAAATTAATTAGCTGGCTAAATTTGGTCATATAAATATTTGTAGTGACTCTGATGGGGAGGATACCAATATTTATACCTAAGTGTATACCATCACTCAATCCTAAATCCATTATCCCATGGTGGATCCCTCAGATGGAGAGGTAATCCAACATTAACAACTATTAGGGATTATTCTTGGTGAGCTGGCAATCAATTTTATCCTATGGGGAGGAAAGCACTAATGCTAACATGTGAAATTAACTACCTCACCAATAAACAAGTGATGGGACCATGGGATTTAAATGTGATTAATTCTCTCTCCCACTTAGTTATTTAAATAATATTTTGAGGGTTATAAAACTTGTGTTTGATTATCTTATAAATTCAAAACACAAACAGCAAGTGATTATCCAATTAACCATGTTCTCTTAGTTATAGACATAAGAACAAAAGGATAAACAATCAAGTATGCAACGTAACCAATATAAACAAGATAAATAAAATCCCTATTATTATGGTCAAAATTCTCCACGCAGATGAAAATCCTGTTGCACCATGATTGCTTCTTTGCTCGACATTTGCCGCTTCGCATACGGGGGTCTGGGGGCTGGCTCCCAGCGGGGATCGACCCAAAACCTAAACGAAATCAGCTCCTTCCGATCCCTTCGCACTTTGGATTTTCTTTTAGAATCATGATCTGCAATGGATTCTCCTTAGAATCCTGATCTGCAACAGATTCTCCTTAGAATCCTATCATGCAACGGATTCTCCTTAGAATCCTATCTACTTTTGATCATATCCTGCAACGGATTCTTCTTAGAATCATATCCTGCAACAGATTCTCCTTAGAATCATATCCTGCAATTTGCAACAGGTCTTCTTCCTCCATCAGAGCCGCACTAGATTACAAAAATCCTATGCCTCCATATAGGAGTTCACATGCTACGTATTTTTCATATACAGTATCAACCGTGGCTCTGATACCACTGTTGGGGAGTGCAGAATACCCCTAAGATCACGACTATAGTGTATATGAGTAATACAAAAAACTTTTACCGTTCTAATCTATGAGTATAAGATCATACCTTTAGATTTGAACTTTGGAACACTTTGATTCGATTGCTCGACCTCAACCTTTTAGCCTTCCCCCGTATTCTCAAAAATACCTTCCTTCTCTCACAAGATGGTGGGATCTCTCAGCCGACCTAGGGTTTTATTTTTCTTTCTCCAAAACCGTTCTCAAAACCTTAACCCTAGCAACGAACTGAGAGGGTATTTATAAGGCTACAACAGGGACCAATATGCAAATATGAAAAGGACTTCCCACGTAATTAAATCTCCCAATCCTACCCCGGGTTAGGATTCAATTACATAAATTATAATTCATTCCACTAAAGAATTATAATTGTACTCCTAAACATATTCGAATTTATATTTTCGAGCCTTTAATATTAAATACTTATTATTCCCCATGTTAAGATTACATATATCCACCAATTAAATTTAATTACTGATAATATAATTTAATGGCTTTTATTATCCTTGAGACTTATCCACTTAACTTATTGATGTATCAGATTCAAAATCCACTTGCAAGATTTGATACAATCAAAACTTATAAGCTTCCTCAAGGGGATATCATCAATCCAATTTATCAGGATGTGGTTTCCTTCAACTATTAATATTCACCATATATATAATGTTATTGCCCAACCCACTGAGTTTATTGACTCATATAGAATCTCACTCTATGTGTAATCAAAGCAATAATCACTACATACACGTGTCTAGAAATAGAATTCGGATTAAGAGCATAAGTAATCATAATATTCATGAGTTTTAAATTATTTTATAAAGTCAGTATAAAATAATTAACTCAACTGGGTCCTGTTCAATACACACAAAGTGTACTAGCACAAATAGTTAGAATAAACCATTCCCCGTAGTCAAGACAGACCTACTAAAAATTTGTGCTACAGTTCTACTGATGGTGTGTCCAATTCCATCTAAAACTGTGAACTATAAACTTGTATTCCAAAAGAACCGATGATCTAGTCTTCTGTGTGTAAGCCGTACTCTACACACTAGATCAAATACTCTTTGTAAATACTAGACACATGCACATATATAGTAAATGGCACACATTGCTCAAAATGAATTCTCATTAAAATGTAAATACATAACATAAAGCATATCTTTTAGTCTATATCTCTATCAGCAATCCCATCGTGGCCATCCCTAATGAACCATCGCCGCATGGCAGAGCGACTGCTGGTCTAAACGTGTCTTCTAGAGTTTCGAGAGGAGCTTCGTCGCCAACAGGCTGTTGATGTTTTCAAGGATGCATTCGTGGCTCTGCTTCGGTAAGTATCTCTTCGTCCCTTCACAAGGTTTTCCTGCCACGATGCATACTGATAGGGGTTATCTTCGTGCAGTTGGTGAATTCCATGTTCGCCACTTGAGACATTCCCCTCTAAGCCGATGCAGTCCTCACCCATGCTCGGAGGGACACCTTCGCTGCTCAAGCCCAAGCCAAGAAGGCTGAGGGCACGCTGGAGTTGGTCCGTGCTGAGTGGGTTGAGGAACTCGAGGAGGCAAAGTGCCAGGCGACAACGGAGCTCGAGCATGCCTGAATCGCCAAAGTGAAGTAGGGGGACGTTGTGGCTAGGCTAGAGGTGCACGACCTTCAGCTCTACACTGTCACCCTGCAAGTGAGGGCGGCCGAGGAGCGGGCTGCTGATGCCAAGGTGATCGCTCAAATAGCTGACGTTAGGGCGGTCGATGCCGAGGTGGATATGCATGCGATGATGGCGAAGGTGTCGGAGATGGAGGTGGTAATGCGAGCCACCGAGGAGAGGGCCGTAGAGGCCGAGAAAAAGGCTGCGACAACAGTGGAGCACTACTAAGGCTCTGCCAATTTTGAGGATGAGCTGGTGGATGCCTCTGTTGAAGTCTATTTACAGGGCTTCAAGGACTGGAAGAAGAAAGTGGCCAGGGTTCTCGATGTCACGGGCCTTGATGACCTTGAGCCCTATGACGATGAGGAGCCAAAGGGGCTGTCAACCATAGAGAGACCAGCCGATGACGGATCAATACCGACCAACGATGGACCGACACCCGCCCAGCCCTAAAGGCCTTACCATTTTCTTTTTGCTTTATCTTTGCACCGAAGTCCAACTTGAGTCGGCATTTTGTAAACTTTTTGATGGTTAATAAAAAGAAAACTTGCTTTTCAAATTTGAAGTACTTAGCTTTCTGTAGCACATTCCATTGTTTCGGGCCCTACACTCATGCGAATTCATGATGGGGCCACGCTGCCCTTAGCCATATTAGAGCACTTGTCAACTTGTGTTAAGTGAATTGGGAGTAAAGACTCACTCGATCGGTGGCCTTATATCCCTTTCATTGGCTAAGGGGATATCGCCTAATGGCTGTTGGCTGTTGGCTCTGGGTCAGTATTAAGGCTGATTCTGGAGTTGGTGTTGAGGCTAACTCTGGGGTCAGTGCTGAGGCCGGCTTTGGAGTCAGTATTAGGAGCCAACTCTGGAGTCGGTGGTGGGCTACATGGGTACCGAGGCCAACTCTGGAGTCGTATTGAGGCCGACTCTGGAGTCGGTGCTGAGGCCAATGCTGGAGTTGATACTGAGGTTGACTCTGGAGTTGGTGCTGAGGCCGACATTGAAGTCAGTAGTGAGGCTAACTCTGAAGTCGGTGCTGAGGCCGACATTGGAGTTGGTAGTGAGGCCGACTCTGGAGTTGGTGCTGAGGCCTTTTGAAATCTCGAAGGGTGACTTGGGAGTCATTGAGGCCAAGCTTGAGAGCCTTTTGAACCTCGAAGGGTGACTCGGGAGTCGTTGAAACCAAGCTTGAAGCCTTTTGAATCCCGGAGGGTGACTCTGGAGTCATTGAGACCAAGCCTAAGAGCCTTTTGAACCTCAGAGGGTGACTCGGGAGTCGTTGAGACCAAGTTCGAGAGCCTTTTGAACCCTGAAGGATGACTCAGGAGTCATTAAGACCAAGCTCGAGAGCCTTTTGAACCTCGAAGGGTAACTTGGGAGTCGTTGAGAACAAGTCCAAGAGCCTTTTGAACCCCGAAGGGTGACTCGGTGATGCAGGGCGATATTCAAAACGCCTGCAACTCAAGAACGATCTAATCTGCGAGAAAAGAATTCGTCCAGGTTTGGTTCGAAGCTTGACAAGAAAAGGGAAAAATTTCGAATTTGATCACTCACAATCCGAAATTTAAAGGAAGAGCAATTGAATTTTCAATTCAATTGTTTTGATTCAGAAAAAAAAAACATTCATCTCCATTCAAGAAAAAAAGGAAATCTAAAAATAGCATCTTTCTTCTCTGCCTTCTGACGGCCGCCCAAAACCAACCTAAATAAAAGAGATAAAACCCTAACATCATAAGTTTTGTTAAAAATTACAACTATGCCATTAAAAACAAAAAAGCCCAAAACTCCTATCAGACGAGCCCGAATGGCCAAAATCCACAGCAGCTCATGCCAACAGCAATGACTTTGAATCAGCAGTCCGTTTCATGTGACCAGCCAAGTTTGGGCCCAGTCCGACACAGTAGCTGATCGGATTCGATTGACCCAAAGTGTCAAAACGAAGTCGGGTCACTTCCGTACACTCGGCCCAAACATGGAATTTCAAGCCCGTTTGTTCTGCAACCTCTTGGACCTTCGTGGACTACCTGGCATGGGCTTCCCTGAAGTGGCCTGACTCTGGGTTGCTGGTACAGGAACATCCAAGGACTGGTTCGACTGACCCGAACTCTGGTCTGAACTGATGTCCTCATCACTCTCCCTTCCTCTGAAAAGCTTGACCTTAAGCTCGAATTCTCTCCTGCATAAGGGGTCAGATGCCGAATGTTGAACACATCCGAAATGAAGACATCATCTGGTAACTCAACCCAATAGGCATTGTCACCAAATTTCTCCAATACCTGGCATGGACCTATCTTCTTCGGCTTGAGCTTCGTTAAAGCTCCCTGTGGATACCGCTCCCTCGGTAAGTAAACCCATACCAAATCGCCCACTTCAAAGGACTGTTGCCGACGCTGTTGATCAGCTTTCGCCTTGTATTTGGCGTAAGTCTGCTCCAATTTGGCTCTAACAGTAGCATGTATCTCCTGCAAGTCAGACACTCTATCTTCGACCTTCTGACTCACCTTCTCTGACGACTCAACTGGCAGAACATCCAAAGGACCTCTTGGCAAGAACCCAAACAGTATCTGAAACGGAGCAAACCCTGTAGAACGGTTCACTGAAGAGTTGAACTCAAATTCAATCTTCGGCAAACACAAATCCCAGCTCCTGAATTCATGCACATTTGCCCGCAACAGATTACCCAAGCTACGGTTGACAACTTCAGTCTGTCCATCCGTCTGAGGATGATAAGAACTGCTGAATTTCAACTTTGTGTCCAACTTCTTCCACAGCTCTCGCCAGAAGTGTCCCATAAACTTGCTGTCCCTGTCTGACACTATGGATGCCGGTATACCAAAATGCCGAACCACTGAAGCAAAATATAAGTCAGCAACCTTTGACGCATCAAAAGTGGTTTTGCATGGCAAGAAACACGCCACCTTACTGAACCGATCCACAATCACCATAATCGAATCCAGTCCCCTTGCTGTCCGCGGCAATCCTACAACAAAGTCCATAGAAACATCTCGCCATGGTGCCTCTGGGATAGGTAAAGGCGTGTACATACCTTGGTTCGTGTCTGTCCCCTTCGACTCTTGACACAACCTGCACCTCTTCACAAAAGCTTTGACATCTCGGTCAAGACCAGGCCAATAAAACCGCTGCCGAATCAACCAGGCTATTTTATCCCTTCCGAAGTGACCCTGGTTATGCAGTTCCTGGATGATCAACACACGAAGAGACGTATCAGGAACACATAAGCAGTTACCTCGAAACAAATATCCATCATGGAGAACGAAATCAGTTCGCTCCCCCGCCTCAATTTTGGCCAAAATCTCCTTGAAGTGCTCATCCACACGAATGTCCTCCCTTACACTCTCAAAGCCGAGAGTGTACACATGCATAGCGCCAATCAACAAGCTCTGCCTACTTAAAGCATCAGCCACTCTATTCAGCGTACCAGACTTGTGCTTGATGCTGAAAGTGTATTCCTGCAAGGCACTCACCCACTTCGCATGCCTTGAACTCAGTTTATGCTGACCCTGTAAAAACTTCAGCGCCTGATGGTCTGAATACAGTACAAACTCCGCTGAATCAAGTAGTGGCGCCAATGCTGCAAGGATCTCACAATGGCGTACAATTCCAGATCATAAACCGAGTAAGCCAGTTTAGCTCCTCCCAGCTTCTCACTGAAGTATGCGACTGGTCTTCCTTCCTGGTTAAGCACTGCCCCAATTCCAGTTTTCGAAGCATCACAATCCACCTCAAAAACTCTATCAAAATCAGGAAGAACCAATAAAGGAGCTTCGGTCAATCTGACTTTCAGCCCATCAAATGCCTCCTGTGCGGCATCATTCCACCCGAATCTGGATCCCTTCAACAATTCCATTAAAGGTGCAGCCAGCTCACTATACCCCTTGACAAACCTGCGATAAAACCCTGCAAGACCCAAAAAGGATCTCAATTCTGTCAAGGTTGAAGGTACTGGCCATTCCACAATTGCATGCACCTTATTCCGGTCTGGGAGAATCCCCTCTCCAGTCACAACGTACCCCAGAAAAATTAGTCTCCCAACCATCCAAATGCACTTCTCTGGGTTAGCAACTAACTGGTTCTCACGTAACACTGACAAAACCTGTGCCACATGGCCCACATGCTCTTCGGCTGTCCTGCTGTATATCAAAATATCATCAAAGTAGACAACCACAAATGAGCTAAGAAATGGACGTAAAACCTGGTTCATTACGCGCATGAACGTGCTCGGCGCGTTTGACAACCCAAATGGCATTACCAACCATTCATACAGCCCTTCCTTAGTCTTGAAGGCTGTCTTCCATTCGTCTCCAGGCTTCATCCTTATCTGATGGTACCCACTCTTCAAATCAATCTTCGTGAAGACCTTAGCACCACTCAACTGATCAAGCATGTCGTCCAACCTCGGTATCGGGAACCTGTACTTCACAGTAATTTTGTTAACCGCGCGGCTGTCGATACACATGCGCCACGTACCATCCTTCTTCGGTACCAAAAGGGCTGGCACCGCGCACGGGCTAATACTCTCCCGTACGAACCCCTTGTCCAAAAGTTCTTGGACCTGCCTCCTCAATTCCTCATGCTGTTGCGGTGTCATCCGATAATGAGCCTTATTCGGCAACACTGAGCCCGGAATAAGGTCAATGCCGTGCTGAATATCTCGGAGAGGTGGTAATCCAGCCGGTAGCTCCTTTGATACAACATCTCGGAATTCCTCCAAGACAGACACCAACTCCTCAGGAATCATATTTGGCCTTTGCTCCTCTTCCACGCCGAAGTATCCTGACTTGCTCACCAAAGCAAAACAAACATCCTCTCCATCCAAACTCGCATCAAATTCTGTGCTTGGTAAACAAATTACTGTATTCTGTCCACTCACTTCCTGAAGCGGCTTCAAAATAACTTTCCTCCCATCTGGACGCAGCATATAACTGTGGGTGTACCCGTTGTACACTGCCCTATTATCAAACTGCCACGGACGCCCCAGTATGATGTGAGTAGCATCCATTGGAACAACATCCGCCTCAATAGTTGTCTCAAAATGAGGACCAAAACACAGTGACAACTTACACCTTCGGCTGACCTGAATGTCTGCATTTCGGTTCACCCAACCGAGCTTATATGGATGTGGGTGAGGGTCTGTCTGTAACCCCAGCTTCTTCACAGCCTCCTCTGCTATCACATTCTCCCAACTGCTGGAGTCTATGATAACACGACATGTTTTGCCAGCCACAAAACATTTCGTTGTGAAGATGTCATGCCGACGCCAATCTTCATCTGATCTCGGCGCCAGACACATTCTTCGTATCACCAAGCTCTCCCCTTGAATATGGTCCGGATCAATAACACACAGCTCATCATTAAATTCCTCATCCTCAGGGAACTCTCCTCCATTTTCGTCCTCCATATAATCCTCCATATACAACTGAGCTCGCGCCTTGGGGCATTCATTGGCATAGTGCCCCAAATTCTGACACCGATGGCACCGAATGTTAGCCCTGTTGCTGCCCACTCTCGCCTGAGAACCTGAGGTTCCATTCGACCCTGTTGGTCTTGGAGGTACTGATGCCTGCGGCCTCGCTACTGGAGGCATAAATTTGCCCCCTGAATTCTGCCCTGAACTCTGGCCCGTAGTAAAACCCCCTCTGCTCTGAAACCCCCTGTTTCTCATCAAGCTCTTTTCCACTGCCTGAGCCCTCATATGCGCATCTCCTACGCTATCAATTCGATGCACAGCCAGTGCATCTTGGATTGGCAGCCGCAAGCCATGAAGATACATGGCTATCAATCTCGGTTCAGCCTCAATCAACCGATTTCGTGCAACCAATCGATAAAATTCAGTTGTGTACTCCTCGACGCTCCGACTACCTTGCGTCAAACCATGCAACTTCGAATACAAAATCTGCTCATGGTTCGGAGGCAAAAACTCCCTGTTCATCTCCTGCTTTAGCGCTGCCCATGACGCTAATGGAGGTCTCCCATCCATATATCTACGATAGTGCTGCGCATGCCACCAAGCAGCAGCCCTATCTCTGAATCGAATTGTGACAAGCGGTACCTGCTTGTCTAAGGGCACCTCCTTCAGACGAAAAACATCATCGACCTGAAGGGTCCAATCAACATACTCGTCTGGGTTAATTCCTCCTTTAAACTCTGGAATTTCGACCCTGAAGCCTGCTTCCCACCGATTCTGATTTTCGAAATAGGGAGGTTGATCGACATACCTTGGAAGTCCAACATCAGGCCTCTGTTGCCCTCTTCGAATTGGTGGTGCCTCCAGATTTTCGAAACCCCTCTCCCTACCTCCATCAATTTCATCACGTTCCTCCACTCGAAGGGGTTGGGCACGATTCTGCACCTCCAGCCGCGCCATCATTGCCTGCATGGTTTGCATCATCTGTTGCATCACCTGGTGCTGGTCTTGCATGGCGTCTTGCATAGCATCTCTCACGGTGTCTCTCAGGGATTGATCGTTGTTCTTCTGCTCCATTGGATCAAATTTCGGTTAGGGTTGATATTTGGGTTTGGAAGGAATGGATCAAGGTGGTAATGGAAGGAATGGATCAAGGCGGTAATGGAAGGAATGGATCAAGGCTCTGATACCAAGTTGATGCAGGGCGATATTCAAAACGCCTGCAACTCAAGAACGATCTAATCTGCGAGAAAAGAATTCGTCCAGGTTTGGTTCGAAGCTTGACAAGAAAAGGGGAAAAATTTCGAATTTGATCACTCACAATCCGAAATTTAAAGGAAGAGCAATTGAATTTTCAATTCAATTGTTTTGATTCAGAAAAAGAAAACATTCATCTCCATTCAAGAAAAAAAGGAAATCTAAAATAGCGTCTTTCTTCTCTACCTTCTGACGGCCGCCCAAAACCAACCTAAATAAAAGAGATAAAACCCTAACATCATAAGTTTTGTTAAAAATTACAACTATGCCATTAAAAACAAAAACAGGCCCAAAACTCCTATCAGACGAGCCCGAATGGCGATGACTTTGAATCAGCAGTCCGTTTCCATGTGACCAGCCAAGTTTGGACCCAGTCCGACACAGTAGCTGACCGGATTCGATTGACCCAAAGTGTCAAAACGAAGTCGGGTCACTTCCGTACACTCGGCCCAAACATGGAATTTCAAGCCCGTTTGTTCTGCAACCTCTTGGACCTTCGTGGACTACCTGGCGTGGGCTTCCCTGAAGTGGCCTGCTGACTCTGGGTTGCTGGTACAGGAACATCCAAGGACTGGTTCGACTGACCCGAACTCTGGTCTGAACTGATGTCCTCATCACTCGGGAGTCATTGAGACCAAGCCCAAGAGCCTTTTGAACCTCGGAGGTGACTCGGGAGTCGTTGAGACCAAGCCCAAGAGCCTTTTAAAATCTATCTCACAGAGCTGATCGGATGAGAGGAAGGGACACTCAGACTTATCTTTATTGTAACTGAACAAATGTGTACATCATTGATAGTACCAGCAAAGGTTGTCCACATTTCATGTACAGGGGAGTGACTTTTCGTCTAGTCCTTCGATCCGGTACACTCTACGATGAAGTGCTTCGGTGATCCAGTAAGGCCCCTCCCAGTTTAGGGACAGTTTGCTCCTCTCCGTAGGCTTTGAGACTTCGGCTCGCTTGAGGATCAAGTCCTCGAAAAGAAATTGCCTTAGAGCAGACACGAGCGTTGTAATATTTTGTAGCCCATTGGCGGTAGGCAGCTATCTTGAGCAATGCTCAGTCACGCTGTTGGCCCAGATGGCAGCCCAAGAGGGGGGGGGGGGTGAATTGGGTTCTTAAAAATTTTAACCTTTTAAAACTATTGGCTTTGAAATAATTAAGTGGAGAATAAATTTCAATCACAAATGAAGAGATAGAGAGAGAGACAATTAAAGCACGGCAAACACAAGAATTTTATAGTGGTTCGGTGTATCCAACACCTACGTCCACTCCAAGTTCCACTTGGGTCCACACTATAATCAACTAGATTACAGCCGAGTTGTTTTACAAGATCACAACTCAAAACTTATTGTTTCCCAGGGATCACAACGAACCCAGCTGTTTTCCGGGCTCACCAGCACAAAACCCTAACACAAGCTAATCTAGCTTGTCCCGAGGTATACTACCTCCACTAATCCAATCCCCCTAATTGAACTAGAAAAACAAGAAAGAATAATGTTTACAATAACACACAGCTCCTTAAATGAGCAAATATTCAAAGTAAATAAAAAAGTTTAGAAAAGCCTGATTTGAAGATGATTGGATTTGAGCTTTTCTTCTTTTCCTCTTCTCTTTTGAGATGTTGAATCAAGCCTCAGCTCCGATTCTTCACAGATGTTGCAGATGAGAAGTTGGGAAATCACAAAAACAGGGTTTTTTCTTCTTTTGGAATATCCTCGATTTTTCAAGTTGAACGCCTTTGATTTCTCTTTAAGCTTTTTGGAGTGGAAGAATTTGAACGTGGATTCTTTTCTCTTGATTTCTTGCTCAAGACCTCTCGGATTTTTCAATATGATTTCTCTATATTTTCGTTTTCCTTTCCCTTTTTTTTTTTTTCAAATGAATGCTCTTCCCCCTTTTATAGATTCCGTTTAATCCATTTTTGGGTGTGAAACTAGCCGTTGGAAAGTACCTGAAAAGTTTTTCCATACATGAAATATAGCCGTTAGGGGTTAGGTAAAGAAAATATTACCGTTTGAGCTGATCTGGCAATTTAAAAAAATCCATTCCTGACAGGTTGAAGTTGGCTCCAACTTTTCAGGTGTCGGCTCCAAGTTGTGTATCCAAAAATAGAAAGTTCTGAGCTCGTTGAGGAGTCGGCTCTGAAAAAGTAAAGTGTCAGCTCGCCATGTTCAGGTGTCGGCTCCAAAAGACTGTAAGTGTCGGCTCCAAGGTAGTCAAAAATCATGCGTTCTGTCCCCGTGTCGGAGTTGGCTCCATACACTGTAAGTGTCGACTCCGAAACTCTGGGTGTCGGCTCCAGACCGTATCAAAAATTAGAAAGACATTGATTGGCCATGGGGTCGGCTCCAGACTTTCTAGTTGTCAACTCCATGCTCTGAATTTTGAAACTTACCTTTGGCACTTGATTCAAAACACGTTTCTTGATGCCTTTTGATTAAACAAATATTTTTAAGCCCTGAAACACTTGTTAAATTTATTAGTAACACAATGAATATACTCAATTCCTTTATTAATCATCAAAATCAATAATTGGGTCAACAATCTCCCCTTTTTGATGATTATAAAAACATTGAGTATATGCATAGGATTCTCAAATCAAAATTTTCAAAGATGTGATCCTCACAGGTAAGCTCCCCCTGAATAAGATAGCTCCCCCTATGAAGTTCAATTTAACAATTGTTCTTCTTTTGCTTTACATTTTAGTGTTTGATACCTAGAATTCAGTTATATCAATTTTCACTTAAGCTTATTTAAATTAATGCATATCCAAAATAATTTAATACCAATCAAAGTATAACTAATCAATGCATATACGACATAACTTTCTCTCCCTTTTTTGTAATCAAAAAAGATTAAGAAGAGTAAAATGATAAAACTGATAGATCAAAAGATAATTTCATTACATCAAAAAGTCAGGTATTACAAAGTGAAACTGTTCATTGTCAAACATCAACCTATTCTTCATTACATGAAAATTTAAAGATAAACATACATCAACTATTCTTCATTAAAACAAACATCAAACTACATTAATAAAGTCATTACATAGCAAGATAATCACGTATTCTTTCTAATAAGTCTCTGTAAGTCTTCTAGAATTCTTCCCATCCCGTCGCTCTGAGTTCTTACAAATTCTTTTAACCTTCTGTCCACAAATGCACATGTAGTCATAATCTTATCTTGAAGTTCAGCATTGCATCTGGAGTAGGTTTCTGAGTCTCCACAAATATCCTTAAGTTCTTCAAATATGTTCTTTAGATTGTTCCTTAAGGATTCAGCAGATGAGCCAAGAGTGGACTCAATTTTCCAATGCGATCATCCAAAGAATAAAGAGTCTCTCTTAAATTCATAAATTGATTGTCAAACTCAGTCTTCATTTCTTCCTTCTGAGCAGCAAGTAGACTTTTAAGTTGCTCTAATTGAATGTCTGAAAATCCGACAGATGAAGTTGATGGACGTACCGGAACTGGAGCAGGAGCAGGAGCAGGACTGCCAGGCTGTGGAGAAGGAACCCTCACAGACGGACCAGCCTCAAAAGGTGCTGAAGACCTCATTTCAGTGGCTCTCTCATCCAAACTGCTTTTCCTCTCCCATTGTCCATTAACCTTCATAAATCCCATCCAATGAACTATAGCCAAACTATAGTAGTCAGTATGCCTAAGGTTCTTGGAAGGCTCATTATCCAAAATCACAACTCCTTGGCTCCTGAAAACCATAGTCAAAATCATACCGTAGGGTAGGGAAGATCTCCTTTTTCCTCCAGCCTCGGCCATATAGAAAATCATCATTGCAGCAAGGTTTATGGGTTGACCAGTCAACACACTATCTGTTGGCCCAGATGGCAACCCAAGAGGGGGAGGGGGTGAATTGGGTTCTTAAAAATTTAAGACTTTTTAGATTTTTAAACAGATTTGCCCAAGATGTGCAAGTGAGTGAAATAACTAAGAAGCAATGCAAGCACAAATGAAGAGATAAGAAAGATAGAAAGTCAAGGCAAGGCAAACATAAAGATTTTATAGTGGTTCGGTGTGTCTAACACCTTACGTCCATCCCAAGTATCACTTGGGTCACACTATAATCCACTTGATTACAGTCGAGTTGTTTTACAAGCTCACAACTCAAAACTTGTTGTTTCCCCCGGGATCACAACAAACCCAGCTGGTTTTCCGGGCTCATCAGCACGCAACCCAACCATAAGCTATCCTTAGCTTGTACCGAGGTATACTACCTCCACTAATTCAATCCCCCGATTGAACTAGCAAATAATAATGAAAAATAAAGTTTTGAATACACAACAGCTCCTCAAATGAGCAAATAAACAATAGAATAAATAAGGATAAGAAAAGCCTGTTTGAAGCTCTTTGAATATATGCTTTTCTTCTTTTCTTCTTTTTCTC
>UESW01005088.1:23282-48699 GCA_900491605.1 Calamus simplicifolius | reverse complement strand
TCCCATTTCCTTCAATTGTCTCCCGATTGAAAAACCTTCGGATTCAAATAGGTCAAAATTGACTTTTCTACCCATTGTGATGACTCTATCAGCTAGGGTATCTACCTTTATGGAAGATGTGTTGGGATTGTCGGAATCTGTGGACGATCGCTGCTTGGAGTCGGCTCACGAACGGGATGACGTGCGGACCGCTTTTCCGTAGTACCGGCGCTCCAACCACTGATTCTCTCCTTTTGGGTGCCATTTGATCTTTGGAAAGGTTCATTGGATGGAATTAGAGATGGGAAAGTTTTGGAGAAATTTTGGAAGAGTTTGGTTAGGATTTGAGAAAGTGATGAAGTGACGAGGTGTCGACTCTGCCCTAATAAATCAACATTTGGGATTCCCAGGTGTCGACTCCCGCAAAGTCGGGTGTCGACTCCAAATCGCTAACACAGTCAGCGCTCGAACTGGAGTCGGCTCCACTTCACGGGTGTCGGCTCCAAGGTCAGGGACCGAGAGCGACACAGACAAAGGTGTCGACTCCTCATTCTGAGGTGTCGACTCCAAGACAGTTTCAGAAAAAATATATGAGATTCAAATGACTGAAACTTGTCAAAATAAATTTGATAAATTTTGATAAAATTTTAGAGTATGAAGAATCAAGTTACTCAATGACTAGATAATTTGTCCTTAAAATATGAAAGGAATATCAAGAAATTAATATAGAATCTTAGAAAGTCATTCCTTAAAGTATCAAAATCAATCCAAAGGGTCACATATCCTAATTCACCTCTAAGATAACAAAATCTCTCTTCACTCAAAGGTTTTGTAAATATATCAGCTAATTGTTCCTCTGTATTAACATATTCAAGACAAATTTCATTATTAGCTACATGTTCTCTTATGAAATGATATCTAATTTCAATGTGTTTTGTTCTTGAATGTTGAATTGGATTTTTAGTTAGATTTATTGCACTTGTGTTATCACATCTAATTGGATGTTTTATCAAGTGTTATGCCATAATCTTCAAGTTGTCTCTTAATCCAAAGGATTTGAGCACAACAACTTCCAGCTGCAACATATTCTGCTTCAGCAGTAGATAATGCAACCGAATTTTGCTTTTTGCTAAACCAAGAGATTAAGTTACTCCTAAGAATTGACATGCTCCACTTGTGCTTTTTCTATCTAATTTACATCCAGCATAGTCAGAATCAGAATATGCAATCAAATTTAATGTTGAGTCTCTAGAATACCATAAACCTACATTTTTAGTTCCACTTAAATATCTTAAATTCTTTTTACAGCAATTAAGTGAGATTCTTTAGGTTCAGATTGAAATCTAGCACATAGACAACAGCAAACATATATCTGGTCTACTAGCTGTTAAGTAAAGAAGAGATCCGATCATACCTCTGTAACATTTTTAATCTACTTTCTTACCATCTTCATCTTTGTCCAATTTGCATGAAGGACTCATAGGTGTTCCAAGTGGTTTGATTGACTCCATTCCAAATTCTTGAGCAGTTCTTTTGTGTATTTGGCTTGATTGATGAAGATTCCTTCTTTGCTTTGTTTGATTTGAAGTCCTAGGAAGAAGTTGAGTTCTCCATCATGCTCATTTCAAACTCACCCCATTAACTTAGCAAATTCTTGACATAACAAATTGTTAGTAGCACCGAATACAATATCATCAACATATATTTGTACTACTAATAAATCCTTGTCTTTTCTTTTCAAAAATAGTGTTTTATCAACATTTCCTCTTATAAAATCATTTTCAATCAGAAATTTACTTAATCTTTCATACCAAGCTCTAGGTGCTTGTTTTAAACCATATAGTGCTTTGTGCAATTTAAAAACATGATTTGAAATTCATGATCTTCAAAACCAGGTGGTTGTTCAACAAAAACTTCTTCATTTATAAATCCATTTAAAATGCACTTTTAACATCCATTTGAAATAAATTGATATGCATATGACATGCAAATGCAAGTAATAATCTAATTGCTTCTAAGTCTAGCTACAGGTGCAAAAGTTTCATCAAAATCAATTCCTTCTTCTTGATTATATCCTTTTGCAACTAATCTAGCTTTGTTTCTAATTACTATGCCATTTTCATCTAATTTATTTCTAAATACCCATTTTGATCTATAACAGAATGATCTTTAGGTCTATCTACAAGAGTCCAAACATTATTTCTAGTAAATTGATTTAATTCTTCTTGCATAGCTAACATCCAATTATTATCTTTTTCAGCTTCTTCAATAGTTTTAGGTTCAATTTGAGATACAAATGCAAGATGATTATTGATGTTTCTCATTGATGATCTAGTTCTTACTCCTTGAGATGGATCACCTATAATTAATTCTTTGGATGACCATAGGCATATCTCCAGTCTCTAGAAGATCTACATCATTATGATTTGCATCAACAACATCAACATTAGGAGAATCATTATCCTTAGCTTCTTGTTCATGATCCGAAGATACATCTGTATTTAATTTTTTAATATCTCTTTCTAGAATGTTTGTATCTTCCTCATCATCAATCTTTTCAGAACTTGATGCTAAAGATTCATCAAAAATTACATGAATAGATTCTTCTACAATTAAGTTTCTCTTGTTAAACACTCTATAGGCTTTACTAGATGTTGAATATCCTATGAAAATGCCTTCATCAGATTTTGCATCAAATTTTCTAGATTATCTTTGCCATTATTATGAATGAAACATTTACAACCAAATGCATGAAAGTAACTTATGTTTGGTTTTCTATTATTCCATAGTTCATAAGGAGTTTTCTTAATGATTGGCCTAATTAAAGCTCTATTAAGAATGTAACATGCCGTGTTTATAGCTTCCGCCCAAAAGTATTTTGGTAAGTTGCTTTCACATAGCATGGTACGGGCCATGTCTTCTAAAGTTCTATTTTTTCTTTCAACTACTCCATTTTGTTGTGGTGTTCTAGGTGCTGAAAAATTATGATGAATTTCATTTTTTATGCAAAAATTTTCAAATAAGTGATTTTCAAATTCAGTGCCATGATCACTTCTTAGAGACACTATGGTGTTGTTTTTCTCATTTGTGACCTTCTTGAAGAATTTCAAAAATAATGGAAAGGTCTCATCCTTATGAGCTAAAAACAATACCCAAGTGTATCTAAAGTAATCATCTACAATCACAAGACCATCTTTCTTTCCTCCTAAACTTGTGGTTCTAGTAGGTCCAAAAAGATCCATGTGAAGTAGTTCAAGTGGCCTAGAAGTGGAAAATATTTTTAGTTTTGAAAAATTTTCTAGTTTGTTTTCCAAATTGACATGCATCACAAATTTTTTTATTTTCAAAATCTAGCTATGGAAGTCCTTTTACTAAATCCATTTAATTAATTTTTAAATAAGGTGTGTGCTTGCATGACCTAATCTACGATGCCATAACCAACTAGTCTCATTCATATTAGCATTATTAGCAACTAAGCAATGATTACTAGTACAAATTGTCTAAATCAATCAAGTATACATTGTCATTTCTATTTCCAATAAAAATAATGCTATTATTAATGGGATTAGAAACAGTGCAGATTGATGCTTCAAATGATACTTTAAAACCATTATCACATAATTGGCTAATACTTATTAGATTATGTTTCAAACCATTAACATATAAGACATTTTCAATATATGTAGAGGGAGTTATTTGAATTTTACCAAACCCCATGATTTGGCCTTTGCCATTGTCACCAAATGTAACAACTCCTCCTCTTTTGCTCTCAAGGGTGATGAATTGATCCTTGTCACTCGTCATGTGTCTTGAGCAGCCGCTATCGAGATACCATTTTCGCTTTGAATTTTGGCCGCAAGACACTCCTGCAAAAATAATTAAGTCTTATATTTAGGTACCCAAGCCTTCTTGGGTCCTTCATGGTTAGTAACATAAAAGATCGTTCCTTTGGGAACCCATATTTTCTTGCCTTTATTATTTGATTTTTTGTTATTATTCTTGCATCACATTCATAGGATTTATGGCCTTTCTTGTTACAATAATGACATGTAACATTATCTCTTTTTTCTTTTCTAAAAAAGTTTTTGACAAATTTTTGTTTTAAGTTAGGTCTATATCCTAAACCAGCTTATCATATATAGCTCTTTGATTGCTTAACAATAAATTAAGTTTTTCAGAACTATAAGTAATTTATCAACAATATTCTTATATTATCAACTTCCTTCTTTAGCTTATCATTTTCATTGGAAATTGAATTCTCTTTCTTTATCATATTTTCTTTTTCAGATTTTAGCATTTTAATTTCATTAGTAAGATCATCTTTTTCTTTAATAAGAATTGAGTTATCATTTTTCAAAGATTTGTATTTCTTTTTCAAAACTTTAAAATTATCTACTAGTTCATTGAAAGCTTCAAATAATTCATCAAATGCAAGCTCGTCACTAGGGTTTTCAGAACTTACCTCGTTGTCGTCGTTTGCCATAAAGCAAATGTTTGCAACTTCTTTTTGTTCTTCCTCTGAAGAGGATTCATCGCTGTCACTCCAGGTTGCAACATAGGTTTTCTTCTTCTTCTTGTAAGTTTTCTTCAATTATGGACAATCGTATCTAAAGTGCCCCGTTTCTTACACTCATAGCAAATCAAGGGGTCTTTCTCTTTGTCCTTGTCCTTTTCTTTTTTTTTCTCCTTCCATCTTAATTCAGATTTCTTCTTGTGGAAGGGTCTCTTTCTTCTCATGAATTTTTTAAATTTTCTTGCTAGAAGAGCTGTCTCATCATCATCATCATTATCACTGCAGCTCTCCTCACTTTCAGCAGCCTTAAGAGCTATAGTCTTTTTCTTCTTCACATCTTCTTCTATGTGCTGCTTCATAGTTAATTCATGGGTCATAAGGGATCCAAGTAGCTCCTCCAAGGGTAAGGTGTTAAGGTCCTTGGCTTCTTGGATTGCTGTCACTTTTGCTTCCAAGTCCTTGGTAGTGACCTAAGAATTTTGCGAACAAGTTCAGAATTAGTATAGGTCTTGTCTAGACTTTTCAAACCATTTACAATGTCGGTGAATCTAGTGTACATGCATGCAATAGTTTCAGTTTGCTCCATGCTAAATAATTCATATTATGAACAAGAATATTTATTTTAGATTCCTTTACTTGATTAGTACCCTCATGGGTAACCTCTAATCTGTCCCATATTTCTTTTGCAGAATTACATGTAGAAATGCGATTAAATTCATTTGCATCTAATGAACAATACAAGACATTCATGGCCTTAGCATTGAGCTGAGCTATTTTCCTATCATTATCATTCCAATCCCTTTCGGGCTTAGGAACAATAGAGCCATCAACAATGTGTGGGTGTGCTAGGTCCATTAATTATAACACTCCACAATTCATAATCAGAAGCTTGAATGAATATCCTCATTCTTGCTTTCAATGAATAGTTAGAACCATTAAATAAGGGAGGCCTATTTGTAGAATGACCTTCGGCAAATGAAGATCCAACTTGAGCTACCATTTGGATCTTTAGCTCTTGATCGTGTGATCAGATTCAAGAGGGGGGGTGAATTGGGTTCTTTAAAAAATTAACTTTTTCTTTAAAAGCTATTGGCTTTAAGATATGAAATTGAATGCAATGCAAATATAAAGCACAAACAAGGAGATAGAGATAGAAATAATAGAAGCACAGCAAACACAAGGATTTTATAGTGGTTCGGTGTATCCAATACCTACATCCACTCCCAGATTCACTTGGGTCCACACTATAATCGACTGATTACAATCGAGTTGTTTCCAAGATCATAACTCATAACTTGTTGTTTTACCCGGGATCACAACGAACCCAGCCGGTTTTTCGGGCTCACCAGCACAAAACCCTAAACTCAAGCTAAACTTGCTTGACCCGAGGTATACAACCTCACTAGTTCAATCCCCCTGATTGAACCAGTAAAAACAAGAAAGAATAATGTTTAAGATACAAGACAGCTCCTTAAATGAGCAAATATTCAATGAATGAACAAGGTTTAGAAAGCCTGTTTGAAGTGGATTGGATTTGAGCTTTTCTTCTTTTCTTTTCCTCTTCTCTTTGGAGATGTTGAATCAGGCCTCAGCTTTGATTCGTTGCAAACGTTGCAGATGAGAAGTTGGAAAATCTTCAAAACAGAGCTTTTTCCCTTTTTGTGAATCCTTTGATTTTCAAACTTTGAACGCCTTGGATTCTTCTTTGAGCTTTTTGAAGTGGAAGGATTTGAATTTGAGTACTTCTCTCTTGGATTTCAGGCTCAAGACTTCTCAGATTTTTGATTTGGATATTCTCCCTCTTTTTCTTTTTTTTTTGTTCTTATTTTCAAACGGGTGTTCTCCCCCTTCTTATAGATTTCTTTTAATCCATTTTTGGAAGAAAACTAGCCGTTGGAATGTACCTGGAAACAAAATATATCCATTAGAAGTTAGGTAAAAAGGAAATATTACCGTTAGAGTTGATCTTATATTTTAAATTTTTGTTCCAGACAGGTTGGAGTCGGCTCCAACTTTTCAGGTGTCGGCTCTAAGTCGTTTATCCAAAAATAGAAAGTTCTGAGTTCGTCGAGGAGTTGGCTCCGAAAAAGTTAGGTGTCGGCTCGCCATCGTCAGGTGTCGGCTCCAGAATACTGTATGTGTCGGCTCCAAAATGCTCAAAAAATAAGCGTTCTGTCCCCGCATCGGAGTCGGCTCCAGACACTGTAAGTGTCGACTCCGAAACTCTGGGTGTCGGCTCCAAAACTCTAGGTATCGGCTCCGGACCATATCAAAAATCAGAAGAATATTTGATTGGCCATGGGGTCGGCTCCAGAAATTCTAGGTGTCGACTCCAGGTTCTGAAACTTTGAAACTTATGATTTGCAATTGATTCAAAACTCATTTCTTAATACCTTTAAATTGATCAAATATTTTTAAGCGCTGAAACACTTGTCAAATCCATTAGTAATCAATAAATATACTCAATTCCTTTATTAATCATCAAAATCAATAATTGGGTCAACATCTCTCAAGTTCATGAACGGGCTATCTAACTCGGATTCATCTCTTCCTTGTGAATAGCAAAAATACCTCTAAGCTGTTCTAACTGAGTATCTGAAAAACCAATAGATGACTGATCAAAAGTAGAAGGAACTGGTGGAGCTGAAGGTACATCCTGACTGAGCTCTGGTGAGCTGTCTCACAGATGGTCCTGCCTCAGAAGGGCTAGGCACATTAGTCTAAGCAACTCTATCGCCAGTATGACCTTTTCTCTCCCATTTACCATCTACTTTTACAAATCCCATCCTGTGCACAGTGGCTAAGCTGTAGTAGTCAGTGTGCCTTAGGTTCTTCGAAGGCTCATTTTCTGAAATAGCTACTCCTTGACTCCTAAAAACCAAGGTTAGGATCATTCCATAAGATAGTAAAGATCTCTTCTTGCCCCCAGCCTCAACCATATACCATATCATCATCCTAGCAAGATTTATAGGCTGACCTGTCAAGATACTGTCCATAACAACAATGTCTCACTCTGAGATATACTCAAAACGGCCAGTCTTGGGAAATAGAATCCTACTACAGATGTTATGTAACAGCCTAAGCTCAAATGGCAATTGGTTTGCCCTAACCTCTTCAAATTCAGTTATTTCTCTTCCTAACATCCTTGACAAAGTAGTTGATCTCTCACTATGAATATTTGCAACAAATCTAGTGACAGGAATACTTAACAGATTTCCTAAAATTTGAAAAGTAAGATGAATTCTCTTTCCTCTAATAGAACTAACAATCCCACCATCTACTCTAGCTAAATTCAGATAAAATTCTTTAACAAGTGTTGGATAAGTAGGTACATCCAAAGAGCAGACTTTATCCCAACCGAGTTCTTTAATTTGTCTTCCAATGTCAAAACCTTTGGCATCAAAGAAATCAAAATCAACTTTTCTACCCATGGTAATAACTCGCCCAGCTAGAGTATCTACCTGTGGAGATGAGAGGCCAGGATTATCTGATGGTGTAGAAGAAGAATCATCACTCGGAGTGGGTTCACGGATGGGACGTCTTGCCATATGCTTCCTCGTAGCAACGGGAGCATCAAAGACTGATCCCCTACGCTTAGGTGCCATAGAAATCTTAGGGAATGATTGATTTGGGGAGTATTTGGCTTCGGGATTTTTGAGAGGGTTTAAAGAAGATTTGGAAAGGGTTTGGAGAAGATAGAAATCGCGAAGGTGTCGACTCTGCCCTAATAAAGTCAATTTGGGACCACCAGGTGTCGACTCCTGCAAAGTCGGGTGTCAACTCCAAGTCGCTAACATAGTTAGCGCCCGAACTAGAGTCAGCTCCACTTAAGCGGGTGTCGGCTCCAAGGTCAAGGATCGAGAGCGACACAGAAGAGATGTCGACTCCTCAAATTGAAGTGTCGACTCCACTGACAGTTTCAGAGAAAAATAAATGAGTTTCAAACAGTCGAAACTTGTCAAAATAAAAAATAAATTTTTTAAAAAATCTTTGGAATGTGAAGAATCAAATTGCTCAAATGACAAGATAAATTGTCCTTAAAATTATGAAAGGAATCTCAAGAAATTGATAGAAGTCTAGATAGTCATTCCTTAAGGGTTTCAAAATCATTCCAAAGGATCATAAATTCCTAATTCACCTCTAAGATAACAAAATCTCTCTTCACTCAAGGGTTTTGTAAATATGTCAGCTAATTGTTCTTCAGTATTAAATAATCAAGGCAAATTTCATTGTTAGCTACATGTTCTCTTATAAAATGATATCTAATTTCAATGTGTTTAGTTCTTGAATGTTGATTGGATTCTTAGTTAAATTTATTGCACTTGTATTATCACATCTAATAGGAGTTTTATCAAGTGTTATACCATAATCTTCAAGTTGTCGCTTAATCCAAAGGATTTGAGCACAGCAACTTCCAGCTGCAACATATTCTGCTTCAGCAGTGGATAATGCAACCGAATTTTGCTTTTTGCTAAACCAAGAGATTAAGTTACTTCCTAAGAATTGACATGCACCACTTGTACTTTTTCTATCTAGTTTACATCCAGCATAGTCAGAGTCAGAATTTGCAATTAAGTTTAGTGTTGAGTCTCTAGAATACCATAATCCTACATTTTTAGTTCCACTTAGATATCTTAAAATTCTTTTCACAGCAATTAAGTGAGATTCTTTAGGTTCTGATTGAAATCTAGCACATAGACAAACAGCAAACATCATATCTGGTCTACTTGCTGTTAAGTAAAGTAGAGATCCGATCATACCTCTATAGTATTTTTGATCTACCTTCTTACCATCTTCATCTTTGTCTAATTTGCATGAAGGACTCATAGGTGTTCCAAGGGGTTTGATTGATTCCATTCCAAACTTCTTAAGAAGTTTCTTTGTGTACTTTGTTTGGTTGATGAAAATCCCCTCTTTGCTTTGCTTGATTTGAAGTCCTAGGAAGAAGTTGAGTTCTCCCATCATGCTCATTTCGAATTCACCCTGCATTAACTTAGCAAATTCTTGACACAAGAGATTGTTAGTAGCACCGAATACAATATCATCTACATATTTGTACTACTAATAAATCTTTGTTTTCCTTTTCAAAAATAAGGTTTTGTCTACATTTCCTCTAGTAAAATCATTTTCAATCAGAAATTTGCTTAACCTATCATACCAAGCTCTAGGTGCTTGTTTTAAACCATATAGTGCTTTGTGCAATTTAAAAACATGATTTGAAAATTCATGATCTTCAAAACCAGGTGGTTGTTCCACAAAACTTCTCATTTATAAAACCATTTAAAAATGCACTTTTAACATCCATTTGAAATAACTTTTTCATATGACATGCAAATGCAAGTAGTAATCTAATTGCTTCTAATCTAGCTACAGGTGCAAAAGTTTCATCAAAATCAATTCCTTCTTCTTGATTATATCCTTTTGCAACTAATCTAGCTTTATTTCTAATTACTATGCCATTTTCATCCAATTTATTTCTAAATGCCCATTTAGATCCTATAACTGAATGACCTTTAGGTCTATCAACTAAGGACCATACATTATTCCTAGTGAATTGATTTAATTCTTCTTGCATAGCTAGCATCCAATTACTATCTTTTTCAGCTTCTTCAATAGTTTTAGGTTCAATTTGAGATACAAATGCAAGATGATTATTGATATTCCTCATAGATGACCTAGTTCTTACTCCTTGAGATGGATCACCAATAATCAATTCCTTTGGATGACCATAGGCATATCTCCAATCTCTAGGAAGATCTACTTCATTATGATTAGTATCAGTATCATCAATCCTAGGTGAATCATCATCTTTAGTTTCTTGTTCATGATCTGAAGATACATCTATATTTAATTTTTCAATATCTCTTTCTAGTATATTTGTATCTTCCTCATCATCAATTTTTGTGAACTTGATGCTAAAGACTCATCAAAAGCTACATGAATAGATTCTTCTACAATTAGGGATTTCTTGTTAATACTCTATAGGCTTTACTAGTTGTTGAATATCCTAAGAAAATACCTTCATCTGATTTTGCATCAAATTTACCAAGATTGTCTTTTCCATTATTATGAATAAAACATTTACAGCCAAATACATGAAATAACCTATCTTTGGTTTTATTATTCCATAATTCATAAGGTGTTTTCTTAAGGATTGGCCTAATTAGGGCTCTATTAAGAATGTAACATGCCGTGTTTATAGCTTCCGCCCAGAAGTACTTTGGTAGGTTGCTTTCACATAGCATGGTACGGGCCATGTCTTCTAAAGTCCTATTTTTTTTTCTACAACTCCATTTTGTTGTGGTGTCCTAGGTGCAGAAAAATTATGATGAATGCCATGTTCTGTGCAGAAATTTTAAATAAGTGATTTTCAAATTCAGTGCCATGATCACTTCTAAGAGACACTATGTGTTTTTTCTCATTAGTGACTTTCTTGAAAATTTTCATAAATATTTAGAAAGTCTCATCCTTATGAGCCAAAAACAATACCCAAGTGTATCTAGAATAATCATCTACTATCACAAGACCATATTTCTTTCCTCCTAGACTAGTGGTTCTAGTAGGTCCAAAAAGGTCCATATGAAGTAGCTCTAATGGCCTAGAAGTGGAAACTACATTTTTTGATTTGAAAGAATTTCTAGTTTGTTTGCCTAATTGACAAGCATCACAAATTCTGTTATTTTCAAAATCTAGCTTTGGAAGATCCTTAACTAAATCCATTTTAATTAATTTTGAAATTAGGTGTGTGCTTGCATGGCCTAATCTACGATGCCATAACCATCCAATCTCATTTTCATTAGCATTGTTAGTTACTAAGCAATGATTACTAGTAGACAAATTGTCTAAATCAATTAAGTATACATTGCCATTTCTATTACCAACAAATATAATGCTATTGTCAATGGAATTAGAAACAGTGCAGATAGAAGCTTCAAATGAAACTTTGAAACCTTTATCACACAATTGGCTAATACTAATTAAATTATGTTTTAAGCCATCTACATATAAAATATTTTCTATAAAAGTAAAGGGAGTTATCTGAATTTTACCAAAATCCCATAATTTGGCCTTTACCATTGTCTCCAAATGTGACAACTCCTCCTCTTTTATCTTCAAGGGTGATGAATTGCTCCTTGTCACCCGTTATGTGCCTTGAGCAGCCGCTATCAAGATACCACTTTCGTTTTGATCTTTTGGCCGCAAGACACTCCTGCAAGGTAATCAAACTTTCTGTTTAGGTACCCAAGCTTTCTTGGGTCCTTCATGGTTAGTAGCAACAAAGATTGTTCCTTTCGAACCCATATTTTCTTTCCTTTAATACTTAAATTCTTATTAAGTTTTCTAAGATTGCATTCATAGCTTTATGTCCTTTCTTGTTACAGCAATAACATGAAAAATCATTCTTATCCTGTTCTTTTCTAAAAAAGTTTTTAACATACTTTTGTTTCTTATTAGGTCTATAACCTAGTCCAACCTTATCAAATACAGCTCTTTGATTACTCAATAACAGATTAAGTTTTTTTGAGCTATATGTAAATTTATCAACTATGTTTTTATATTTATCAACTTCTTTCTTTAAATTAACATTTTCATTAGAAATTAACTCTTTATCTTTTAGCAGATTTTCATTTTCAGATTTTAGTTTTTCAATTTCATGAGTTAGTTTATCCTTCTCTTTGGCAAGATTTAAATTATCATTTTTTAAAGATTTGTTCTTCTTTTTCAAAACTTTAAAATCACTAACTAACTCATTAAATGCATCATATAATTCTTCAAAAGTAAAATCATCACAAGGTGTTTCAGAACTTACCTCATTGTCGTCGTTTGCCATAAAGCAAATGTTGGCAACTTCCTTTTGTTCCTCCTTGGATGAGGATTCATCACTTTCACTCCATGTTGCAACATATGCCTTTTTCTTCTTCTTGTGCCCCTTTTTCAGTTGAGGACAATCATATCTAAAGTGCCCCGGTTTTCTTGCATTCAAAACATATGAGGGGGTCATTCTCTTTTTCTTTGTCCTTGTCCTTCTCTTTTTCTTTTTCTCCTTTCATTTTTGTTTCATATCTCTTCTTATGGAAGGTCTTCCTTCTTTGCATAAATTTCTTAAATTTTTTAGCAAGGAGAGCTGTCTCATCATCTTCCTCTTCTTCCTTACTGCTGCTTATCTCCTTTTCTACAGCTTTAAGAGCAATTGTTTTCTTCTTTTTGACTTCCTCCTCTTGATGTTGCTTCATGGTCAGCTCATGGGTCATCAATGATCCAAGTAGCTCCTCCAAAGGTAAGGTGTTGAGGTCATTGGCTTCTTGGATTGCAGTTACTTTTGCTTCCCATGTCCTTGGAAGAGACCCAAGAATTTTACGAACCAATTCAGAATTAGTGTAGGTCTTGCCAAGACTTTTTAAACCATTTACAATATCAGTAAATCTAGTGTACATGCATGTGATGGTTTCATTTTGTTCCATGCTAAACAATTCATACTTGTGCTAGAATATTGATTTTGGATTCTTTAACCTGATTAGTACCCTCATGGGTAACTTCTAATCTATCCCAAATTTCTTTTGCAAAAATACATGTAGAAATTCTATTGAACTCATTAGCATCTAGAGCACAATATAAAACATTCATGGCTTTTGCATTCAGCTGAGCCATTTTCCTATCATTCTCATTCCAATCCCTTTCGGGTTTAGGAACTATTGAACCATCTACCAAGTGTGTGGGTGTGCTTGGTCCATTAGTGATTACACTCCAAAGTTCATAATCTAAAGCTTGAATAAAAATTTCATTCTAGCTTTCCAATAAGAGTAATTTGAACCATTAAACAAAGGAGGTCTATTAGTAGAATGACCTTCAGCAAATGAAGATCCAGCTTGAGCTGCCATTTGGATCTTTAACTCTTGATTGTGTGATCAAATAAACAATGAGCACAAGCTCTGATACCAATTGTTAGCCCAGATGGCAACCCAAGAGGGGGGGTGAATTGGGTTCTTAAAAATTTAACCTTTTAAAAACTATGTGCTTTGGAATATATAAGATTAAGTGCAGGATAAATATTAAGCACAAATAAAGAGATAGAGTGAGAGAGTCAAAATATGGAAAACATAAGGATTTTATAGTGGTTCGGTGTATCCAACACCTACGTCCACTCCCAAGTATCTCTTGGGTCTACACTATAATCTACTTGATTACAGCCGAGTTGTTTTACAAGCTCACAACTTAAAACTTATTGTTTCCCTCGGGATCACAACGAACCCAGCTGATTTTTCGGGCTCACCAGCACAAAACCCAAACCCAAGCTAATCTAGCTTGTTCCCGAGATAAACTACCTCAACTAATTCAATCCCCCTGATTGAATTAGTAAACACCAAATTAATTTAAGGTTTACAACAATGCAAAGCTCCTTAAATGAGCAAATAAGCAATATAAGTAAACAAAGATTAGAAAAGCCTATTTGAAGCGAATTTGATGTGGTTTTTCTTCTTTTCTTCTTTTCCTCTTCTCCTTTGAAATGTTGAATCAGGCCTCAGCTCAGATTCTTCACAAAGATTGCAGTTGAGAAGTTGGGAAAATCAGGGCTTTGCTCTCTTTTTCTTCACTTGGAAAATCCTTCGATTTTGAAGCTTGAATCACTTGGATTTCTCTTGAATCTCTCTTCAGAAGATAGACGTGGATTCGAGATTTCTCTTTGAAATTTCTCTTTTTTTTTTTTCTTTTTATTTTTCTGTCTCTTTTAACCGGACGGTTTCTCCCTTTTTATAGAACTCTCAATCCAGGTTTTAGGTGGGAAATATAGCTTGGAGACGTTTGGATTCTTCTGCACACAAAGAAAATAGCCGTTAGAGGTTAGGTGAAAAAAATCTTACCGTTGAAGTACATTTTGACAGATAAAAAATTCGTTCCTGACAGGTTGGAGTCGGCTCCAACTTTTCAGGTGTCAGCTCCAAGTCGGATGTTCAAAAATAGTAAAGAAAAAGTTGTTGGGGAGTCGGCTCTGAAAAACATAAATATCGGCTCATCGCTTTCAGGAGTCGGCTCTGGAAAACTGTAAGTGTCGGCTCCAGAATGGTCCATAAAATATGCTCTATGTTCTCAAGTTAGAGTCGGCTCCAGAAACTCAGGTGTCGGCTTTCAAATCTTGGGTGTCGACTTTCGAAATCTAGGTGTCGCTCCAGAAACTAAAATAGAATGCACTTCTCTGTATCTCAGGTTGAAGTCGGCTCCGAAACGTTGGGTGTGGACTCCGGACCGTGCCAAAATCCTAGAAACCTTATGATACACCTTGGGGTCGGCTCCTTACCATTTGGGCATCGACTCCAGACTCTGAACTTTGAAAATTTCTTTTAAAACATTAATTCAAAATATGTTTCTTTATCCTTTTGATTGATCAAACATTTTAAATCCTGAAACACTTATTAAATCAATTAGAAACAAAATAAATATACTTATGTCTTTTATTAATCATCAAAATCAATAATTGGGTCAACAAATATGAAGAAATGGTGATGGATGCAGGGGGTTCGAGCTTCAATCAGCACCTTTTATGAAGAACCAAATCTAGAAAGCCAACATTTTTATAACATGCTAGGTGCTACAAATGAACAATTATGGCCTGGGTGTGAAAATCATTTGCAATTGTCTGTAGCAATCCGATTGTTGAACATTAAGGCTAAACATTACTTATTTGAAGCGCATTTGATTTAGTTGCCGAATTAATGAAGGAGGTTTGCCATCTGATAATATTGTCAGTGATATATTTTATAAAATAAAAAAATTATTGCATGGGCTTGGTTTACCTATTTAGAAGATTGTCTGTTGCAAGAATAATTGCATGCTTATTGGAGTGTAGATGTAGATTTGCAGTTTTGTAAAGTTTATGGCGAACACCGATTTAAGGTAAGAAGAAGTTCAACTAGAATGAGACTTGTGGATTTCAAAAAAATGCATTACATTCCACTGGTACCCTAATTGCAAAGGATGTATCAATCAAAAGTTATAGCTTTAGATATGACATGGCATGCAGAACATGAAGAAGAAGAGGATGTTTTGTGCCATCTATCAGACTCTATTACATGGAAACATTTTAATGATATGTGTCCTTATTTTTTTATACAAAAAAGAGTAATAAAGGAAGAAAAATAGTTTATCCTTTTAATCTTGATGGAGCTTCAACTTTCTCGATCTACCAGTTGACTATTGCTCCAAATGTGGTCGACATGAGGCTCATCTCTTCGTGCAGACCCGTCGCCAAAGCTCCCAAGGCTCTTTGCTTTCAAAGAAGAAAAAGCATATCCTAAAACGAAGAGATGAACAGGGTGTTGGGATTGTTTCCAACACATATTATTTTTGAAAAAAAAATTAGGGTAGAGAAAAGGTTTTCTCTCAAGAAGAAAAATAGATCTATCGTTTAATTAAGCACATCACTATATAAATATTGTTTCTTGGTTCTATGGATAAACATAATGCCTCTTATGATCTTATCCATCTGAGACTACCACACCAAAGCATAATAAAATAGACCCATTATGTAAAAGCTCAACAAAGACTAAAATAAAATAAAAAAATAACTAACAACCATTATATTTTAACACGCCCCTTTAATGGTTGTTGGATACCCATGAGATCTCTAAAGTGAATAAATTTCTCCTTGAATAGTGCCTTGGTGAAGATGTCTGCAATTTGGTCTTCAATCTTTACATACTTGACTTCAATTTCTTTTCTTCTACCACATCTCTAATGAAATGGTACTTGATTTTGATGTGCTTGGTGCGACTGTGATATATAGGATTCTTTGTCATAGAAATGGTATATTTATTGTCACATAGCAGAGTAATAGCTTCTTCTTGCTTCTCACCCATATCTTCAAGTATTTTTCTCAAACCAAATTATTTATTGTGCTGCCAAAGTTGTGGAAACATATTCTACTTCAGAAGATGATAATGTCACTGTATCTTGCTTCTTGGATGCCCAAGATATGACACATGATCCATAAAAGAATACATAACCTAATATGTTTTCATGTCATCAATGCTTCCATCCCAAACACTATCACAAAATCCAAATAACATCACAATATCATCATTGTTTCTTTTATGCATGATCCCATAATCTTAGTACCTTTGATGTATCTTAAGACTCTTTTTTCTTGTCCAAAGTGAAGATTACTTGGCTTTTGCTTAAATCTGGAAAGTAAACATGATGCTAACATAATATCTGGCCTTGTAATTGTTAGATATAATAAACTTTCAATAATGCTTATGTATAATTGTGCATTGACTTCACCACTTTTATCTTCTTTCATCAACTTCTCATTTACTGCAAAAGGTATTTCCACAATATTGCAACTTTTCATTTTGAATTTCTTGAGAATGCCTTCTATATATTTCTTTTGACTAATAAAGATGCCATCTTTTCTTTGACTGATTTCAATTCCCAAAAAATAATGTAGCAAACCTATATCATTCGTTTGATATTTTCTCATCATATCACTTTTGAAATTCAAAATCATATTCTCATTGTTACCAATAATAATTAAATCATCAACATAAAGAGAGACAATGAGAATATCATTACCTTGCTTCTTCACATAAAGTGTTGGTTCACTTAGACTTTTTAGAAAACCTTTTTCATTGAAGTAGGTGTCAATTTGAGAGTACCATGCTCTATTTGCTTGCTTTAGCCCATATAATATTTTCTTCAACCTGTATACCTTGTTTTCTTGACCTTTGATGATGAAGCCTTGAGGTTGTTCAACATAATTTTTTTCTTCTAATACTTCATTCAAGAATGCTGACTTTACATCTAGTTGGTGTAGTTTTTAACTTTTATGTTCTGCTATAGAAATAAGAGTTCTAATTGTATTATATCTAGCAACAGGTGCAAATGTTTCTTTATAATCAATACCAGGTAATTAAAAGTATTCCTTTGCTACCAATCTTGCTTTGTGTCTTTGAATGGTGCCATCTGGATTGTGTTTTGTTTTGTCGATCCACTTCAAGCCAATGACTTTCTTATCACTTGGTTTCTTCACTAATTTCCAAGTTTTGTTCTTCTCAATCATATTGATTTCTTCTTGCATTGCCTTGTTCCATACTTCTTCATGCATAGCATTTTCATAAGTTTCAGGCTCAATCATGTAGAAATTATAAGAAGCATAAATGTCACTTAATCTTCTCATTTTTATAGAAGTAAAACTTAGAGATAGACTTGAACTTGAAGTTAAAAATGGACTTATACTTGGAGAAGTTTGTGGTAAACCTTCAACCTCTTTTTCTTCATTTTGAGCATCATGAATTTCTTCATCAAGAGAAATAATATTTTTTTTAACTTTCTTTTGCTTCCAATCCCAAGCAACTTTCTCATTGAAAATAACATCTATTCTTATGATCACTTGATTTTGCTTTAAGCTGAAAAGTCTGTAACCTTTTGATTTAGAACTGTATCTAACAAAAATACATTTTTTACTTCATCAAGTTTATGTCTTCTTTCCTTTGGAATATGTGCATAGCATACACATTCAAAGATTTTGAAATGCTTCACTAAAGCTTTCTGCCAGATTAGGTTTCAAATGGTGTCATATTCTAAAGAGCTTTTGTTGAACATCTATTCATCAGATACACTACTGTATTCACTGCTTCTGCCCAATAAGAATTTGGAAGGCCTTTGTCTTTGAGCATAGATCTAGACAACTCAACAATAGTATGATTCTTTCTTTTTGCAACTCCATTTTGTTCGGGTGCATAGCCAACAGTTAATTGTCTTTGTACACCAATATCTTCACAAAACTTCTCAAATTTATTTGAATTGTATTCACTACCTTTATCACTTCTCAACACCTTGATATAATGCCCACTTTGTCTTTCCATAAGATTTTTAAACTTCTTGAAGATAAAAAATGCCTCTGATTTATGTCTTATAAAATACATCCATGTCATCCTTGAATAGTCATCAATAAAAATAATGAAGTAGATGTTACCTACATGAGAAGGAGTTTTCATAGGTCCATATATGTCAATATGAATAAGCTCCAATGGTGCTACAACTCTCCATACATACTCTTTTGGAAATGCCTCTCTATGTTGTTTTTTAAGTGCACATCCTGCATAGGGTTCTTCCTTATCATGTATTGCTGGTAGATCATACACCATATTCTTTTGATATAAACTTGTTAAACTTTGAAAGTTCAAGTGCCCAAACCTTTTGTGCTATAGCCATGACTCATCATTTACTTTCATCTTCCATGCAACATCCTTTGCATAGTATAAAATAAGATAAACACTTTTATTTTTCTTCATCTTGATATTTATCATAAGTTGCTTATTCATCCCTCTATCATGTAACTTACAAACATTATCTTCAAAATGTACCATGTGCCCATGCTCAATCAATTATCCAACACTCAAGAGATTCTACTTCAAGTCTAAAACAAGTAAAACATCATGAATTAATTTTCTTTCTTTCTTGGTATTGATTGCAATTGTGCCTTTTTCTCTTGCTGGACTAGAACACCATTTTTCATTTTTACTTGTGAGATTAAAAAACTGTTAATGTCCATAAAAATAGACTTATCATCAGTCATATGATTGTTGCACCCACTGTCAAGATACCACACATTATTTCTTTGCTCTTTTGCAGTTTGACATGCATATAGTGTGCTTTGTTGACCTTCATTTTCTTCTGAAAAGTATGCTTGCTCACTTGCTTTGTACTTGCAATATTTTTGAACATGTCCAAACTTTTTACAATTATAACATTGGGGTTTCCCTCTAAACCAGCAATCTTTTTCAGCATGAAAAGACCTTTTACATATGTTGCACCTTTGTTGAGTACTCTCATCAAATTACCTTCTTAAAAAATTATTTCTTTGCATTTCTCTATCTCTTTCTTTCATATTTCTTTCTCTTTCTCTACTATGGTTTTCACCTATGAATGACTCTCTTTTGACTAGAGCATGACTAGATGATTCTTTTTGAGAATTTTTATTAACCACTTTGAGTTTAGATTGAAAGACACTTTCAATTGATGATTCTTTATTTCTAAACAATCTTTGCTTATAAGCTTCAAGAGATCCCATCAATTCATAAACACTTAATTCAGAAAGATCTTTAGATTCTTCGATAATTGTAACTATTGTATCAAATTTTGGAGATAAGCTAGCCAAAATTTTCTCACATATTCTTTGCTCGGTGATGTTTTCACCATAGCTCTTCATTTGATTAACAATCTCCATAGTTTTGAAGAAGTAATCTTTTATTTTTTTATTTTCTTGCATTCTTAAATTATCTAACTCTCTTTCTAGAGTTTGAAGTTTGATAGCTCTCACCTTTATGTTGCCTTAAAATTCCTCTTGCAAGATGTCCCATTCCTCCTTTGATTTGATGGCTCTAATAATTCTAAAAAAAAGTTTCTCAGACACAGCTTGTTGGATGAAAAATAGGGCTTTAGCATCCTTCTTTTTGTAGTCCTTCAGTTACTCCTTCTGATGATTTGTTGGATTAACTAGCTCTTCGTACCTATACTCTACTAAATCCCATACTTTTTGTGAAATAACACTATAAGAAAATACTAAAATAGCGACGCAAATTTAGCGACGCATAATTGCATCGCTAAATTGCGACCACTTTGCGACGCCTTTGTGACAACAAAATATTGCGACGCATTAGCGACTCATTAGCGACTCAATTAACCAAAAAATAAAAAAAATTAAATTTTTAATATTGCGACGCAAATATTGCATCGCAATATTTTTAAATTAATTTTTTATGAAATATAAATATCAATAAAAATATTGCGACGCAATATTTGCGTCGCAATGTTTTTAACAGAATTAAATATTTTAAATAGCGACGCATTAGCGACGCAATAAAATAGATAATTAGAAAAATTATTTTTAATTTAGCGACGCACCAATTGCGTCGCAAATAATTGAAATGAAATTAAATTTTATAAAATCTAATTATCGGAAAAAAATATTGCGACGCATCACAGTGCGTCGCAATGTTTTTAAAAGAATTAAATATATTAAATAGCGACGCATTAGCGACGCAATAAATTAGAAAATAAGAAAAATTATTTTTAATTTAGCGACGCAACAAATGCGTCGCAAATAATTTAAATGAAATTATATTGTTTAAAGTACAAATAGTTTACAAAATATTGCGACGCATAACAGTGCGTCGCAATGTTTTGAAAAGAATTAAATATTTTAAATAGCGACGCCTTAGCGACGCAATAAACGCAACAATTGCATCGCAGCGACGCGTGCGTCGCAATATTTTGAAAAGAATTAAATATTTTAAATAGCGACGCAATAAACTAGCGATTTGCGTCGCAAATAATTTAAATGGAATTATATTTTTTACAGTAAATATTTTAAAAAATATTGCGACGCGTGCGTCGCAATATTTTGAAAAAATTAAATATTTAAATAGCGACGCATTAGCGACGCAATTGCGACGCAACAATAAACCGTAATATTTTGAAAAGAATTAAATATTTTAAATAGCGATTAAACTAGAAAAATAGAAAATTATTTTTAATTTAGCGACGAACAATTGCATCGCAAATAATTTAAATGAATTATATTTTTTACAGTATAATATTTTAAAAAATATTGCGACGCCACCAGTGCGTCGCAATATTTTGAAAAAAATTAAATATTTTAAATAGCGACGCATTAGCGACGCAATAAACCAGAAAAAAATTAAAATTATTTTTAATTTAGCGACGCAATAACTGCGTCGCAATTATTTTAAATAAAATTAAATTTTATAAATTATAAATATGAGAAAAAATAATTACGACGTAACACAGTGAGTTGCAATGTTTTTAAAAAATTAATTATGTTAAATAGCGACGCATTAGCGATGTAATAAGCCAAAATATTAATTAGAAAATTATGTTTTAATATAGCGACGTACTTGTTGCATCGTAATTATTAGAATTAAAGTTAATTTTTTATATATTATAATTATCATATTAAAAAAATACGATGCAACCCTTTGCGTCGTTATATATTTAAAAAAATTAATTATGTTAAATAGCGATCGGTCCAAAATCGATCGTGACCGATCAGAATAAGGGCTTGGATCGATCGCAACCCTCGGATCGTCGCCGATCGGACCGATTGCCGCGGTCCGCGATCGGTCGTCGCCGATCGGGATCAGGGCTTGGATCGATCGCAACCGTTGGATCGTCGCCGATCTCGGACGGATCGCCACGGTCCGAGATCGGTCGTGGCCGATCGGGATCAGGGCTTGGATCGATCGCAACCGTCGGATCGTCGCGATCTCGGACGGATTGCAACTGTCCGAGATAGGTCGTGGCCGATCGGGATCAGGGCTTGGATCGATCGCAACCGTCGGATCTTTGCCGATCGGACCGATTGCCGCGGTCCGCGATCGGTCGTCGCCGATCGGGATCAGGGCTTGGATCGATCGCAACCGTCGGATCGTCGCCGATCTCGGACGGATTGCAACTGTCCGAGATAGGTCGTGGCCGATCGGGATCAGGGCTTGGATCGATCGCAACCGTCGGCCGATCGGACGATTCCGCGATCGGTCGCCGATCGGGATCAGGGCTTGGATCGATCGCAACCGTCGGATCGTCGCGATCCGTCCGAGATCGGTCGTGCCGATCGGGATCAGGGCTTGGATCGATCGCAACCGTCGGATCGTCGCCGATCTCGACGGATTGCGGTCCGAGATCGGTCGTCGCCGATCGGGATCAGGGCTTGGATCGATCGCAACCGTCGGATCGTCGCCGATCTCGGACGGATTGCCACGGTCCGAGATCGGTCGTGGCCGATCGGGATCAGGGCTTGGATCGATCGCAACAGTCGGATCGTCGTCGATCTCGGACGATTGCAACTGTCGAGATAGGTCGTGGCCGATCGGGATCAGGGCTTGGATCGATCGCAACCGTCGGACCTTTGCCGATCGGACCGATTGCCGCGGTCCGCGATCGGTCGTCGCCGATCGGGATCAGGGCTTGGATCGATCGCAACCGTTGGATCGTCGCCGATCTCGGACGGATCGCCACGGTCCGAGATCGGTCGTGGCCGATCGGGATCAGGGCTTGGATCGATCGCAACCGTCGGATCGTCGCCGATCTCGGACGGATTGCGTCCGAGATCGGTCGTGGCCGATCGGGATCATTGGATCGATCGGTCGGATCGTCGTCGATCTCGGACGATTGCGAGATAGGTCGTGGCCGATCGGGATCAGGGCTTGGATCGATCGCAACCGTCGGATCTTTGCCGATCGGACCGATTGCCGCGGTCCGCGATCGGTCGTCGCCGATCGGGATCAGGGCTTGGATCGATCGCAACCGTCGGATCGTCGCCGATCTCGACGGATTGCGGTCCGAGATCGGTCGTGGCCGATCGGGATCAGGGCTTGGATCGATCGCAACGTCGGATCGTCGCGATCTCGGACGGATTGCAACTGTCGAGATAGGTCGTGGCCGATCGGGATCAGGGCTTGGATCGATCGCAACCGTCGGACCTTTGCCGATCGGACCGATTGCCGGGTCCGCGATCGGTCGTCGCCGATCGGGATCAGGGCTTGGATCGATCGCAACCGTCCGATCGGATCATCGAATCGGATCAGGGCTTGGATCGATCGCAACGGATCGTCGATCTCGGATTGCGTCCGAGATAGGTCGTGGCCGATCGGGATCAGGGCTTGGATCGATCGCAACCGTCGGATCTTTGCCGATCGGACCGATTGCCGCGGTCCGCGATCGGTCGTCGCCGATCGGGATCAGGGCTTGGATCGATCGCAACCGTCGGATCGTCGCCGATCTCGGACGGATTGCAACTGTCCGAGATAGGTCGTGGCCGATCGGGATCAGGGCTTGGATCGATCGCAACCGTCGGACCTTTGCCGATCGGACCGATTGCCGCGGTCCGCGATCGGTCGTCGCCGATCGGGATCAGGGCTTGGATCGATCGCAACCGTTGGATCGTCGCCGATCTCGGACGGATCGCCACGGTCCGAGATCGGTCGTGGCCGATCGGGATCAGGGCTTGGATCGATCGCAACCGTCGGATCGTCGCCGATCTTTGCGGAGATAGGTCGTGGCCGATCGGGATCAGGGCTTGGATCGATCGCAACCGTCGGATCGCCGATCGGACCGATTCCGTCGGTCGTCGCCGATCGGGATCAGGGCTTGGATCGATCGCAACCGTCGGATCGTCGCCGATCGTCGTCCGAGATTAAGATCGGGATCATAAAAATAATATCAAATAAATTATTATCGTCGTAATTATTAACATTAATTATAAATATAATCATTTATAAATATTATTTTAAAAAAATATGCGACAAAATATATGTGTCGCAATATTGAATACATATAACTGCGACGCAATTAATTATTATAATAAATTTAAATATTTTCATTTAAAAATATTTAAAAAATAATTGCGACGCACTTATTGCGTCGCAATATATGTAATAACTTTTTTTTTAATCAATTTAAATTATTAAAAAAATATTGCGACGCCTTAGCGACGCAATTATTAGAAAATAAAATTATTTTTCCCGCCAGGGATGGCGCCAATTTAGCGACGCGTTAGCGACGCATTTATTGGCGTCGCTATATTTTCATAAAAGTATTTTTTACATTTATTAATGATGGATTAGCGACGCCCACGTGCGTCGCTAAGAAAAAAAAAAAAAAAATTTATTGCGACGCAATTAGCGACGCCAAATTTGGCGTCGCTAATTGCCTATATTTAAACCCCCCTTTCTTCTTTCCTCCTTCCGGTCTGACCTAGCCGCCGCCGTGACGCTCCTCCGGCGCATCCCCGTCCTCCGGCTACCCGAAACTCCGGCGGCCTCATCTCAACCAAGGTTAGCCCCAAAAAAAAAAAAAATTTTTTTTTTTTTTATTTCCCTACGGCCACGGCCGCTGCCGTGGCCGTCTTCTCCGGCCACGGCCGCTGCCGTGGCCGGCAGTGGCCTGGCCACGGTGGTGGCCAGGCCACTGTAAAAAAAAAAATTTTTTTTTTTAACAGGGGGGAGGGGAGGAAACCCCCCCCCCCCCTTTGTTTCTTGGCCGGCCACGGCCGTGGCCGCGGCCGGACAAGGCGGCCACGGCCGCTGCCGTGGCCGTCTTCTCCGGCCACGGCCGCTGCCGTGGCCGGCAGTGGCCTGGCCACGGTGGTGGCCAGGCCACTGTTAAAAAAAAAAAAATTTTAACAGGGGGGAGGGGAGGAAACCCCCCCCGCCCCCCTTTGTTTCCACTCCGGCCACGGCCGCTGCCGTGGCCGGCAGTGGCCTGGCCACGGTGGTGGCCAGGCCACTGTAATAAAAAAAAAAAATTTTTTTAACAGGGGGGAGGGGAGGAAACCCCCCCGCCCCCCCTTTGTTTCTTGTCCGGCCACGGCCGCTGCCGTGGCCGGCAGTGGCCTGGCCACGGTGGTGGCCAGGCCACTGTATAAAAAAAAAAAAAATTTTTTTTAACAGGGGGGAGGGGAGGAAACCCCCCCGCCCCCCCTTTGTTTCTGTCCGGCCACGGCCGCTGCCGTGGCCGGCAGTGGCCAGGCCACTGTTAAAAAAAAAAAATTTTTTTTAACAGGGGGGAGGGGAGGAAACCCCCCCCCCCCCCCTTTGTTTTCTTGTCCGGCCACGGCCGCTGCCGTGGCCGGCAGTGGCCTGGCCACGAAAAAAAAAAAAAAAAAAAATTTTAACAGGGGGGAGGGGAAACCCCCCGCCCCCCCTTTCTTTTCTTGTCCGGCCTCCGGGCCGCAGTGGCCTGGCCACGGTGGCCAGGCCACTGTGAAAAAAAAAAAAAATTTTTTAACAGGGGGGAGGGGAGGAAACCCCCCCCCCCCCCCTTTGTTATCTTGTCCGGCCACGGTTGTTGCCGTGGCCGGCAGTGGCCTGGCCACGGTGGCCAGGCCACTGTGAAAAAAGAAAAAAAAAA
>UESW01005088.1:0-21933 GCA_900491605.1 Calamus simplicifolius | reverse complement strand
TAAATATATACATCATTAAGATAATGTTGACATTTCAAATATTATTTCATTGCTTGAAAAATTCGTTAATTTTTTTGTTGCAACTTTACATATAGGTATCTTAAGAAGTTAAAAAATAATGTGCGTAATAAAGCAAGGGTTGAAGGTTCTATATGCAATGCACACTTGGTCGAAGAAGTTTCAGCTTTTGCCTCACATTACTTTGAGGGTCACGTCCACACGAGGAGCCGAAATCAGGTCGTAACGATGACGTATGTGTGGACGAAGCAGAAGCTAATGACGGTAGAATATCAATTTTTAAAGCTATCGGCCGTTCATTTGGTGGGCAGAAGTCAAGAAATCTTAGCGATATGGAGTATAATGCAGCACATTATACATCCTAATGAACTGTCGAGAAGTCGATCCTTATATTGAGTAAGTGTATACTTCAATGCTAAATTGAAAATTTAAATTTATATAATAATATACCATAATATTTAATTTCTAACAGTAGTTTTCATCCTTTTCATCCCATAAGGATGTTCTGTGATAGACAACGACAGATGAATCCCGACAATAGTCAAGTTGCAATTGGGCAGAAATTAGAAACGGAGTTTGCTTACTGGTTTTATGAATTTGTGAGTAGTATCACTCAATCAATTTCGATAATGGCTATTATTTTTGAATTGGATGTCAATAGCTTATTAATTTATAGGTCAACGGGCCATGGTCGACAACCGACAATATTTTCATTAAATGTCTATCGCAATGGCCATTGAAGACCGTAACAACCTCTACTGGCTATTTTGTAAATGGGTACAAATTTCAGATTGAACGATTAGCAGCTTCAAGAGGCACGCAGAACTGGGGCGTGTGTGTAAAAGGAGAAAGTGTTGGAGCAAATATGCAGGATTATTATGGAAAGTTAGTAGAGGTGGTTGAAGTTGAATATCCCGGTTGGCCTATGAAACGAACCGTATTGTTTCGTTGTGATTGGTTCGATCCGATAGTTCCTGTGGGCAAAAGGGTTCATAACGACTATAATTTGGTTGAAGTGAACCATCGACGAAGATTACAGAAATATGACCCATTCATCCTTGCATCCCAAGCTCAGCAAGTATTTTACTGCGGATATCCAAGTTTGCGCAACGACAAGCGAGATTGGTGGGCCGTTTCTAAAATCGTCCCACGTTCAACAATCGTATTAGAGGAGAGTTCATCAAGTCAATCAACCGAGTGCCCTGCATTTCAAGAGGATGAGATGGAAATGCATGCAATTGAGGATGACACAATGGCTCCTGAAACATCACTTAGAGATCCAAGTGGTGATGTCCAACAAATTGCGGATGCAAATGTTCGGTTTCCTTCGATGATAATGAAACTGATTCGCAATCCGATACGGCATCGGATGTTGAACCAACATTTCACAAAACAAATGATACCGATTAAACATAAAGGTTTTTTAAAATTTAACTTTTTTTATAAGTGTTAAATTCTTACATAGTCAATCATTAATCGTAATTTAATTGTGTGAATCTTTAGTATTTTCAGTATGAGGGGCAGAGGTAGATCTACCGACGACAGTTGGGTGAGCAGAGACGTAGTTTGGATCCTGCGAGATCAGATCACATGAGCGTCGGAGATGGAGAGTTTGGATCTCCAGCAGAGGTGCAGCCTTCGATCTCTGTACCAGTATTACCATCCACCCGATCGGCACAGACCTCTGAGAGTTCTTCCGCGATCGGCGGCCGCACTGTACTTAGACTTGATGCTCAGGGGATGTAAGTATATACTAATTAAAATATTTTTATTTATGTTTTTAAGTCATTTACTTATAAACTTGCATTTTTTTAATAGATTCATTGAGCAGCATCATGTCTCCAGCCACATCAAGCGCCGTTTTTCAAAGGCGTGCAGATCCTACTGGCTACGATTGGCGCCACGTATCGCCAGCCACGACGGAGTTTTATTTTTCTGAGTTTCAGGTAAACTTATTAAATACAATTTATCAGTGATATATAATTCTTTAAAGTTAATAAATTCAGAAACTAACTGTTTATTTTAATTCAGAAAAAGTTTACGTGGGATCCTGCCACCCATGATGCCATTAGGACAGCATGGGAGGCTCTGACGCGACGCCAATACTCCGACATGCTTCATCGTTGGAGGTCATCGGGTCAGCGTCCTGCGCACGTGCCAGAGGGTATTTGGCACGAGTGGCAGCAGGCCTGGGAGTCCGATGGCTGGCGCAGGAGGTCCGCATCAGCCAGCACGAACCGCCGATCTGAGAAGGGCGGTCCTGGCACGGGTCTCTCCGTCATACTTCGGGCTCCATTTTGATTCAGGAGCACAGACGGTGTATGGTAAGAAAACATAAATATTTTAATTACTATTTTAGTTATTTACAAATATTTGTATTAATATCATTTTTTTTTGTTATAGACTGAGCAGGAGGGCGGAGATCCTGGTGAGTTTCGTCTATTCAGGGCGACACACACCAGGAGGGACGGCTCCTGGGTCGACACGCGATCACGGGAGGTTGCGGTAAGAAATTAGATTTATGTAGTATCTGTTTAATTTCTAAAATTTTATTTCAAGAAATTTATTAACTCATTTATTGTTGATTTCATATTTTCAAGACACGAGTCGAGGAGCTTCGCTCCCAGGCATCGCAGGTCGACTCTACTGATGGGGAGACGCCCGTCGAACTCTCAGCAGAGGAGAGTCGACGTGTTTTTTGGAGGCTGTTGGTGCCCAGCCACGAGACCGCAGGGTCTATGGTATGGGCACTAGAGCTTCTACATTTTTTTCCCATCAGGCCTCCAGCTCGCGAGTTCCTGCTGATCTTCCTCCCGAGCGTTTACAGGAGCTTCGCAGATCTATTGCAGAGGAGATTCGCCAGGACGTCGAGCAGGATTTTGAGGATCGTATGCGAGGCCGGGATCAGGAGGTTGCAGACATGCGAGATGAGATGCATTATTTGCGGGATATGGTTAGACGCTTGTCGCAGAGTCTTCAGCCTCCACAGCCTCCACGTGATCATTCAGATTCTTGATGTATTTTTTTTTCTTTTTTATGTTGTAAAATCTTCAAAATTTTAATATATAAATTATTTTTTGAAATATATTATTGTTTGGATTGAGTAAAAAATGTTTGTATCAATATTTAGATTTAGCGAAATGAATTAACCATTTTAATTTTTAATCATTTAAATATTTTTAAAAAAAATTTGCGACGCATTAGCGACTGATATTGGATCGCTAATATTTTAAGATTATTATTAAATATTGCGACGCAATGACCTGGCATCGCAATAATTTAAAAATAATTTAATAGCGACGCATTAGCGACTACAATTGAGTCGCTATTTTATCTTAAAAATTATTTAAAATATTGCGACGTAATTACCTTGCGTCGCAATTTTAAAATAATTTTTATTTGTGACGCATTAGAGCGTCGTAATATTTAATATTTTTTTAAAAAATTAATTATAAATATTGCGATACAAATTAGTACGTCGCAATATTTAATAATAATTTTTAAAAAATTAATTTTAAATATTCGACGCAAATTAGTGCGTCGCAATATTTAATAGTAATTTTTTTTCTAACTAAATTTATTTTTAAATTTAGCGACGCATTTTCATGCGTCGCAATATTGCGACGCAATGTGGCATCGCAAGAGCGTCGCAGAGAGTCACAATATTGCGACGCAATTGCGACAAAAGGGTATTGCGATGGACAGTTGAGCGACTCCCTCGTTGCGTCGCTATTGTGTCGCAATATCATGTTTAGCGACGCAATTGCGACGCATTTGGGCGTCGCAATATTTAAAATCTCTTGTAGTGTAAAAAGGGTTCATCTTAATGCTTCAATAATCATAATTTTCTCCATCAAAAATTTTTTTTCATCAAAAATAGAAATAGAAGGTTGGTTAATAGTCAAACCCATTTTACTTGAGCCTACCATGAATTACACCAGCAATTTGTTTTTCTTCCTTATTCTTTATATCAATTTCCTTTCTTTGAAGGGCTTTCCTTCTCTCCTTTTTCTCCAAAGATCCAAGGAGGAAAAGATCCACTCCTTGGCTGTTCCCTAATGCCAATGACTTCCTTGGAAACCTGACACCAAAAATTGTGGATGGGAAGTCAAACGCCAGGTAGTAAACCTTGTTTTTTTTTTTTGCTTTGGAGATTGCTTTGGGAGGAAGAAATTCCAGGCGTTGTCTCCCAAGAAACCAATCTTCTATTTCTAAATTGTAAGTTCATTTCTCGCAATGCCCCTCACTGACTACGCCCTTGTCACTACAAGAAAATTATGAAATAGCGACGCAACTTAGCTATGCAAATATTCGTCACAAAATAATGATAGAATTGTGATGCAATTGTGACCTATAAAATCTATGATGAAATAGCGACAAATTTATCTCCATTTAGCAACACATTAAATCAGTCGCTAAATAGCGATGCATTTAGTAACTTTCAAAAAAATATATTGCTAAATAGCGACTCTATTAGCAGCATCATTAGTTAGCGATGCATAATCGTGCATAGCTAAATAGCAACTCATTAATGCATTGCTAAATAGCGATGCACCAAAAAGAGTCGCTATTTAGCGACGCACAGTTATGCGTTGCTATTTAGCAACGCATTAACACCATAATGTGTTGCTATTTAGCGATGCATTTTAATGAATCGCTAAATAGGATTTTAGGGTTTTAGGGTTTAGGGTTTTATGATTTTAGGGTTTAGGGTTTTTATGCATCACTATTTAGGGTTTTTAGGGTTTAAGGGTTTAAGGGTTCATGGGTTCAAGGCTTAAGGGTTCAAGGGTTCAGGGTTCAGGATTAAGGGTTTCAGGGTTTCAGAGGTTTAGGGGTTTGGGGTTTTAGCTAGAGTTTAGGGTTTTAGGGTTTTATGGTTTTAGGGTTTAATTTTAGGGTTTAGGTTTAGGGTTTAGGGTTTAAGGGTTTAGGTTTAAGGGTTTAGGGTTCTAGGGGTTTTAGGGGTTTTAGGGTTTTAGGTTTTAGGGTATTAGGGTTTTAGGGTTCTATGGGTTTTAGGGGTTTGGGGTTTTAGGTTTTAGGGTTTAATTAGGGGTTTAGGGTTTTAGGGTTTAGGATTTTAGGGGTTTAAGGATTAGGGTTTTAGGTTTTAGGGTTTTGGGTTTTAGGGTATTAGGGGTTTAGGGTTTAGAGTTTTTTTGGGTTTTTGGAATTTTAGGGCTTAGGGTTTAGGGTTTAGGGTTTTAGGGTTTTATATTTTTAGGATTTAGGATTTTAGAGTTTAATTAGGGTTTTAGGGTTTTAGGGTTTAGGGTTTATAGGTTTTAGGGTTTAGGGTTTAGACTGCATTCTTGGCACAAAGGCGTAGATCGGACTGAAGGTAGCATCGAACCTGAGTAGGACCTTATAGTTGGCCACCCAAGCACACCGTGGGGCCATCGGTGCACATCGTACCGTGGGGTGGACCGGCCAGCCTAGCCCAAGGTCCAACTACTAGTTTTTTAACTACAGCAACTTAAATATATGCTATTGGAGCTGGAATTACCATGGCTGCTGGCACCGAACTTGCTCCCTCTCTGGAATCGAACCCTAATTCTCTATCACCCGTCATCATCATGGTAGGCCCCTACCCATCTCCGGATTTGGAAGAAGACGGGAGTGGCACAAGGCCAAGCCCGACCCCCCAATCGGCCACCAGGGAGGTAACCCGTGATAAGAGATCGATGCACCGCCAAGGGCAGAGGAGGGGAGCAAGGAGTAGGAGCGCCGCCCATGGAAGGTTCCCGAAGAAAATGGCCAAGGAACATCACGGCTACCCACATCACCCTAGGGGCTCCAGCGAAACAAGCGGCATTATAAAAAATGAGCGGCATAGATTATAATATATCAATATAAAATTATCACTATATAATATTAATTATTATACACTATAATACTTAATATATATAATTAAAATTATATAATATTAATATTTAGCGATGTATAATTGCATCACTATTTATCGACGCATATTGCATATTATATTTTTTATTACATCTTATATTTTTTATTACATAATATAATTATGTAACATTTATAATATAATTATTACATAATATAATATGATATTGTTAATATTATTACATAATATAATTATTGTGTAATAATTATATTATAATATAATACTATTATATTAATAATACCATATAATAATATTAAGATATATTAGTTTATAGTATTGTAATATAGTATAAGAAATTATGGTATTCTAATAAATAATGATTGCAATATAACATCATTGTAATATTAGCTAATTAGTGGTTCTGATAGTAAATTAATTAAATAAATTGCTAAATGATTAATTAGTGATTTTATAGTAAATTAATTAAGCCATAATTAACCTTGGTAGAAGGGGTCAATTAGTAATTTTTAAAATGTAGGCTAGAAGGGTAAAATGGTATTTTTTTTATAATTATGAATTTTAGTAAATTAATTATTATTTATGTTTAATTATAAGTAATCAATGATTGATTGATTTTGTTAAAGAGATTAATTGGGATTAGTGATCGAGATAGGAGTTCCACATCTATCATTATGTAATATATAAAAAATATCTTGTATGCCTCCATATTTTATATATTTATTGTTAAATTTCTCAGCATGTTAAACTATGCATGATAGTCTATTGGTGAAGTTCTTACATATATTGTTGTATCTTAATTTTGTTATGAATGGTTTTGACTTTGATTTAAGATACAAGAACATGATATATTGAGATATGTTATTTTGGTTATGATATGGCTATGGCTTTAATAGATGTATGATGTGAGCATATTGAGATTTTACATAATTTTTAGAATTATACTTAAGGGTTACTTAGCGTATCATATGTCTCACGATTGATGTGTTATGAAAATATCCGTCCTAGCCTATTCAATTTTAAAACCATAGTATTATTAAATAATACTATGCATAAATATTTGTTTAAGGTTATTATCTTGGACATAATAATCTTAAGAAGTTAGTGACATAGACCACTATCAAAATATGTATAATAGATAAGAAAACTTTTTCACAAGCATAAATTCGATTGTCTTTGGAATTGCATATTATTTCTCGTAGCACTATAACCTTTAGATCCATTTAAAAATTTGTAAGACTTAGTCTTGCAAATTCTTAAATTGTCCTAGTGGACAGTTTGAGATTTTTTTGCGATATGTTAGTCTACTATTAGTTATCGTAGGTTGAGATTGTGGTTTGTATTTCCTCATATGTTCTCCTAGTGTGGCATATATGCCACACATTTAGGAGAACATATGGAAAATATTGTTGAAATTTCAACCTAAACAATGATAATTAATAGCAGAAAAACATACACAGAAAATAATCTTGAATGGGATAGGACCTTACCTTTTAGATATGAAGTAAAGGTGGAATTAATTTAGAACACTTACATACTTGTGAAGTCTCATGATTGAACGAACCCCACGTGGCCCGGCCTTGCAGGGCAAGGACCTTAGCCTTGGCCTGGCCTAATCAATTGGTTGCAATCATTAAAAATAAATTTGGTTTATCATTATAAATTATTTAAATAGTTGTTATTTATCTTAGATGTGTAAAAAAATAATTTAGTAATATATTACTAATGCTAATATAGTTTTATATTGTTGTTTCCTTTAATGGTTTACCAGAAATTGTATAAGTTGATCAAAAATGAGTGGGGCTCGCTCGTGGATGTATGTAAGGATAAAAGATGGCTTATTTAATCCAGATTTTCTGAATGGATTAGAAGAATTTATTGTATTTGCATGTAGCCAACCTGAATGGATGGATGGGCCTAAGATTAGGTGCCCCTGCAACTTACATAGTGTCAGAATAAAGCCTACAGAGATGTTGAAACTGTGAAGGTACATTTGTGTAAAAAGGGGTTTGTTCCTGGGTACGATGTTTAGTACTGTCATGGTAAAACAGAGAAAATGGGTGCAACTGTTACAAGCCAACAAGTGTCAATTCCTGTTGATGAACCATTTGTGAATTTAAACACATATGAAGAAATGGTGATGAATGCATTGGGTAATGAATTCAATCAAAATACATTTATAGAAAAACCAAATCCAGATGCACAGCAATTTTATGATATGTTGCGTGCTGCAAATTAAGAATTGTATCAGGTTATGAGAGTCATTCCTAGTTATCTATGGATGCTCGATTGTTGAATATTAAGGCAGAACATCAATTATCAGAAAAGGCATTCAATGCTGTAGCTCGGTTAATGAAGGAAGTTTTGCCAAATGATAATATTATAGCAGACAGTTTTTACACAATGAAGAAGTTGTTACGTGGCTTTGGGCTCTCAATTAATAAGATTAATTATTGCTTGAACAATTATATGATATATTGGGGTGAAGACTCAGAGCTGAGATGGTGTAAGATTTATGGGCAATTGCGGTACACCAATAATGAAGGGGGAGCTAGTACAAGTAGAAGGAAAAGTGTGACTTACAAGAGGATGCATTACTTCCCTCTTACTCCATGCCTGCAGAGATTATACATATCTAAGGCTATAGCTGCTGATATGAGATGGCATGTCGAACATGAATCTAAAGAAGATGAAATACGGCATCCATCATATTCAAAAGCTTGGAAGCATTTCAATGAAAATCATCCTGATTTTGCTAAAGATATAAGGATTGTGAGATTAGGTCTTTGTACCGATGGCTTCCAACCATTTGGTCAAGTGGGGCAATAATATTCATGTTGGCCCATGATACTGACTGTATATAACATTCCTTCGTGGAAGTACATGAAAGATATTGTAATGTTTTTGACAGTTTTGGTTACAGGACCATCAAATCCAAAGGAAAAAATTGATGTCTTTTTGCAACCGTTGGTGGCCAAATTGAAAATATTATGGGAAATAGGAGTCATAGCCTGCAATTTCTATGAAACAAAATTTCATCATGAGAGCTGCTTTGATGTGGACAATTAGTGACTTTCAGCATATGAATGTTGTCTGGTTTGAGCACTGCTGGGCATCTGGCATGCCTTCATTGCATGTATAATTCAGATGCATTTACATTGCAGAAGAGTGGTAAGCAGTCATGGTTTAATAATCATAGAAAGTTCTTGCCTCCAAATCATCCTTATAGGCGAAACTTGATTGCCTTCCGAAAGAACAAAGCAGTCATAAAATTCGTTGAACCGGTTAGGTCTCGCACAGATATATTTGATACTATAGAGCATTTGGGGTTGTGGTATGCTTGGAAACTAGATGGAGATAGAATAAATAGTTGTATATGTAAAGAACATAACTGGAAAAAGCGTAGTATTTTTTGGGATTTGCCTGTATTGGAGCATAAATCTCATTCGGCACAACTTGGATGTTATGCATATTGAGAAAAATTTCTTTGATAACATATTTAACACGGTGCTAAACATCCCGAGAAAAACCAAAGACACTACAAAGTCAAGAGAAGAACTTAATCAGTATTGCAGAAGAGCTGATTTGAGGAGGAATGCTGACGGGACATATCCTAAAGCCTGTTACACTCTTGACAAAAATTCACGAGAAGTTTTATGTAACTGGGTTAGAGGGTTAAAATTTTTAGATGGTTATGCTTCAAATATCCGTAGGTGAGTGGACATGCATAAGCTCAAGCTGTTTGGCATGAAGAGTCATGACTATCATGTTTTTATGCAACGGTTATTGCCTATAACTTTTCATGAGTTGCTTCCGCACCATATATGAAAGGTATTGATGGAGCTCAGCTTATTCTTCAAGGAGTTATCTGCCGCAGTCATTACTTCTGCATCCATAGCAAGGCTTGAGGAGGAAATTCTAATTAATTTATACAAGATGAAGCAAATATTTCCTCTAAGTTTTTTTAACTCAATGGAGCATTTATCGGTTCACTTGCCATACAAAGCGAATATAGTTGGTTCAGTGCAGTATCGCTGGATGTATCCTTTCAAGAGGTAAATATATAAATCAGTAGTACATGTTGACATTTCAAATATTATTTCATTGCGTGAAAGTTGATTTATTTTTTTCTCATCTTTACATATAGGTACCTTAAGAAGTTAAAAAATAATGTGCATAATAAGGTAAGGGTTGAAGGTTCTATATGCAATGCACATTTGGTTGAAGAAGTTTCAGCTTTTGCATCATATTACTTTGAGGGTCACGTCCACACGAGGAGCCAAAATCTTGGTCGTAACGATGTTGTATGTGTGGACGAAGGAGAACCTAATGACGGTAGAATATCAGTTTTTAAAGGTATCGGCCATTCATTTGGGAGGCAGAAGTCAACAGATTTGAGCGATGTGGAGTATAATGCAGCACATTATTACATCCTAATGAACTGTAGAGAAGTCAATCCATTCATTGAGTAAGTGTATACTTCAATGCTTAATTAGAACTTCTACTTTAAATTGTAATATACAACACTATTTAATTGCTAATAGAAGTTTTAATTGTTATCATCCCTTAAGGATGTATTGTGATAGACAACGATAGATGAATCCCAACATCAGTCAAATTGCCATTAGGCAGAAGTTAGAAACGGAGTTCGCTTACTGGTTTTATGAATTTTTGAGTAGTATCACTCAATCAATTTCAATAATGACTTTTATTTTTCGAATTAGTTGTTAATAGCTTATTAATTTATAGGTAAATGGTCCATGGTTTACAACCGACAATATTTTCATTAAATATTTAGCGTAATGGCCATTAAAGACCGTAACAACCTCTACTGGCTATTTTGTTAATGGGTACAAATTTCAGATTGAATGACTAGCATCTTCAAGAGGCATGTAGAACTGAAGTGTGTGTGTTAAAGGAGAAAGTGTTGGAGCAAATATGCAGGATTATTACAGAAAGTTAGTAGAGGTGGTTGAAGTTGAATAGTCCGGTTGGCCTATAAAATGAACCGTATTGTTTCGTTGCGATTAGTTTGATTCGACAGTTCCTATGAGTAAAAGGGTTCATAATGACTACAATATAGTTGAAGCGATCCATCAATGAAGATTGCAGAAATATGAACCATTCATCCTTGCATCCCAAGCTCAGCAAGTGTTTTATTGTCGATATCCAAGTTTGCGCAACGACAAGCAAGATTGGTGGGCTGTTTCTAAAATCGTCCCACGTTCAGCAATCATATTAGACTAAAGTTCATCAAGTCAATTAACTAAATGCCCTGTATTTCAAGAGGATGAGATAGAAATGCATGCAATTGAGGACGACACAAGGGCTCCTAAAACATCAGTTAGAGATCCAAATGGTGATGTCCAAGAAATTGAGGATGCAAATATTTGGTTTCCTCCTGATGATAATGACACTGAATCACAGTCCGATACGGCGCAATATTTGACAAAATATATGACACTGATTAAACATAGAGGTTTATCAATTTTAATTTATTTTATAATTATTAAATTTTTACATATTCAATCATTATTCGTAATTATATTGCATGAATCTTTAGTATTTTCAGTATGATGGGCCGAGATAGATCTACCACAGCGAGCATGGACGTAGCCCTGCCGCATCAGATCACATGGGCATTGGAGATGGAGAGTTTAGATCTCTAGCCTTCGACGGTCATAGCCGATCGGCACAGACCTCTGAGAGTTCTTCCTATGCCGGCCGCACCGTACTTCGATTGGATGCTGATGGACTGTAAGTATATACTAATTGTAAATATATGTTTATATGTTTAAGTCAATTACTTATAAACATGTATTTTTTTAACAGCTTTATTGAGCAGCATACTATTTCGAGCCGGATCAGCTCCATATTTTAGAGGCGTACTGATCCCAGTGGCTACAATTGGCACCATGTATCTATGGCCATGAGGGAGTTTTATTTTTTAGAGTTTTAGGTAAACTTATTAAATATAATTTATCACTGATATATAATTTCTTAATCTTAATATATTCTGAAACTAACTATTTATTTCAATGCAGAAAAAGTTTACGTGGAACCCTTCCATCCATGATGCCGTTAGGGCAGCATGGAATGTTCTTGCAGCACGCCGATACTCCGACATGCTTCGTCATTGAAGGAGATTGGGTGAGCGTCCTGTGCATGTACCGAAGGGTATTTGGCATGACGACGGCAGGTGTGGGAGTCTGAGGCCTGGCAAAGGAGGTCTGCATTAGCCACCACAAACCGTCGATCCAAGAAGGGTAGTCGTGGCACGGGTCTCTCCTGCCACACTGCGGGGTCTATTTCGATTCAGGAGCATAGACGTCGTATGGTAAGAAAACATAAATAATTTAATTACTAATTTAGTCATTTATAAATACTTACATTTATATCAGTTTTTTTGCTTTTGTAGTCTGAGCAAAATGGCAGAGATCCTGGTGAGTTTCGTCTATTCAGGATGATACACATCAGGAAGGATGGTTCCTGGATCGATGCACGATCATAGAAGGTTATGGTAAGAAATTAGCTTTATATTGTATTTGTTTAATTTCTAAAATTTTATTCATATTCATATATTGATTCATTTATCGTTGATTCTATAATTCAAAAGCAGAGTCGAGGAGCTTTAGTCGCAGGCATCGTAGGTTGACTCCACTGATGGGGGCTGCCCGTTGAACTCTCACCACAGGAGAGTCAACATATGTTTTGAAAGCTGTTTGTGTCCATCCACGAGACCGTAGGGTCTATGATCTGGGCACTAAAGCTTCTAAATATTTTCTCCATCCGGGCTCTAGTTCGCACTATCCTGGTGATATTACTGCCGAGCATTTAGACAACATTTGGAGATCTATTATGGAGGAGGTTTGGTAGAAGGTTCGACAGGAGTTTGACCAGCGCACGGGAGGCCTTCAGCAGGAGCTTACAGACATGAGAGAGCAGATGCGTCAGATGCAGAATTTGGTTTGCCTCATGTTGCAGGGATCATTCCAACCTCCGCAGCCTTCCCATGATCGTGATAGTGCAGATTCTTGATATATTTTTTTCTTTACTTCTTATGTTTTGTATATAAAAACTTTAAATTATTAATATATTAAATTTTAATATATTTTTAAAATTTTAGTGATAAATGTTTCGATCAATATTTAAATGCAATGAAATTGTATTAAGATGTTTAATTTATAACATTTTAAATTTAATTAAAAAATTAATTAGTGACTTTCATCGTAATTATTTTTTAAAAAAATTAATTATTAATATTGCGATGACAACTTGCGTCACAATATTGCGACGACAACTTGCGTCACAATATTGCAACGATAACTTGCGTCGCAATATTGCGCCGCAGTATTGTGACGCAATATTTTATCGCAATTTTGCGACGCAATTAGTCATAAAATTACGATGCAAGTTGGCATCATTAATGCGTCGCTAAATTGCGATGACCTCAATTTAGTCACAAATTAGCGATACATTTTTTTGCATCGCTAGACATCGCTATTTAGCAACGAAATTACGGCGGATTGTAGGTTGCGATGAGGTTTACAACGATGCCCAAATTGCATCGCTAATGCATCGCTAAATTCATTTAGTGACGCAATTTGGCGTCGCTAAAACTGAATTTTCTTGTAGTGTGTGTCGGTGAGTCTTCACGTCAACGTTCTCCTTTGTCTCTTGTTCTCCCCTGCCTGCACGTCCACGTAGCTGTGTCTTCCAAGAGATTTGGCTTATGACCTTTGCCTTTCAAGAGATGGCTATTGATCTCTTCGGACTTCTTCAAAGAAGGGGCAGCCATCTTCTTGAGTCGACTCCCCGCATATCGCGAGTCGACCCTGGAAGTTAGGCGTTTCTGGAATGGACTGTGCGAGCCGACTCCCATAAAGCTCGAGCCGACTCCACGAAACTGGACGCGATTTTCAACGATGACACATCAGCTCCAACGGTAAGATTTTCAAATAACGGCTATTTTCCTTGTCTCTAACGGATATATTTTTGCAGATTCTATAAATAGAGGACTTCTTTTCAAATCAAAAGAATCCAGAAAAAATCAAAAAGAGAGAAAAGACTATCTTTCAAAAAGAGGGAAAAACAGAGCTTTCATAGGAAAATCTTTTAGCTCGAAATAGAGTGATTCAGAAGGAGTGAAATCAAAGAGGAAGTTTCGTATGCTCCAGATCTTCAATCCACAAAAGTCAAAAGAAAATCCAAGAGCGTTTCAAAGATCAAATCGAAGGATTTTCAAAAGAAGAAAAAGCTTCATCTCAACTCCAAAGTCTTCAACGGTCAAGAATCTTGCTGAGGCCTGATTCAACACTTCAAGAGGAGTTAAAGAGAAGAAGGAAGAAAGCCAAAGCCACTACCATCTGCAATACTATCAGGCTTTTCTAACCTTTTATTCTTTATTTGTATATTTGCTCAAAGGGAGCATTTCGATACTTAAACTATGTTATTTTGATTGTTTGCTGATTCAATCAGTGGATTGAATCAGTGGAGGTTGATATACCTCGTTGCAAGCCGGAGTGCTTGTGTTGGGTTAGTTGTGAGCCCGTGAAAAACAACGTGTAGGGTTATGTGCTGGTAAGCCCGAGTTAAAACCAGCTGGGTTCGTTGTGCACTCGGTAAAACAACAAGTTTGAGTTGTAAGCTTGGAAAACAACTCGGCTGTAATCTAGAGAGATTATAGTGTGGACCCAAGTGAATCTTGGGAGTGGACGTAGGTGTTGATTGCACCGAACCACTATAAAATTATCCTGTGTTTGTCGTGCCTTATTTTCTCTATCTCTATCTCTCTTTAATTGCTTGTGTATTGATTTAAGTTAGCCTCTCACTTGCACATCTTGCTAACTAATCAACTAAAGTTAAAAAGACTTAAATTTTTAAGAACCCAATTCACCCCCCCCCCCCCTCTTGGGTTGCCATCTGGGACAACAATTGGTATCAGAGCGAGTGCTCATTTAGAATTTGATCTCACGATCAAGGGCTAAAGATCCTTATGGCAACACAAAGTGGTTCATGTTTTGCTGAAGGTCATTCTCGAATAGACCTCCTTTATTTAATGGAACCAACTATTCATATTGGAAAGCTAGAATAAGAATATTCATTCAAGCTTCGGACTATGAATTGTGGGGAGTAATAATAAACGGACCTAGTACACCCACACACCTTATTGATGGCACTATTGTTCCTAAGCCCGAAAGGGATTGGAATGATAATGATAGGAGAATGGCACAACTAAATGCTAAAGCCATTAATATCTTATATTGTTCCTTAGACTCTAATGAATTCAACCGTATCTCAACATGTAATTCCGCAAAAGAAATTTGGGATAGGTTGGAAATAACTCATGAAGGAACAAACCAAGTTAAGGAATCAAAAATAAATATTTTGGTTCATAAATATGAATTGTTTACAATGGAACAAACTGAAACCATCACATGCATGTTCACTAGATTCACCGATATTGTGAATGGTTTAAAGAGTCTTGGTAGAATTTATTCTAATGCTGACCTTGTGCGCAAAATTCTTAGGTCACTACCAAGATCGTGGGAAGCTAAAGTCACTGCTATCCAAGAAGCAAAGGACCTCAATGCATTACCTTTAGAGGAACTTCTAGGATCCTTAATGACCCACGAGTTAACAATGAAGCAGCATGTTGAGGAGGAAACAAAAAGAAGGAAAACACTTGCCCTCAAGACTGCAGAAATGGAAGAGAGCAGCAGTGAAAGTAATGATGAAGATGATGAGGAAACTGCTCTCTTGGCCAAAAAATTCAGAAAGTTTATGAGAAAAAGGCCCTTCCATAAAAAGAAATTTGGAGCAAGACTTGAAGGAGAAAAGGATAAGAAAAAGGACAAGGAGAAAGAAAAAGAAAAAGAGCCCTTAGTATGTTATGAGTGCAAAAAGCCAGGGCACTTTAAGTATGATTGTCCTTTGCTGAAAAAGGCCTACAAGAAAAAGAAGAAAGCATACATGGCAACATGGTCTGATGAATCTTCCTCGTCGGAAGAAGATGAGCAAAAGGAAGTTGCCAATATCTGCTTCATGGCCAACGACGACGACAATGACAATGAGGTAAGTTCTGAAAACTCAAATGATGACTTTACATTGATGAAATGTTTGAGGCTTTCAATGAACTTATGATTGATTTTAAATCCTTGAAAAAGAAGTATAAGTTTTTGAAAAATGACAATATTAGTTTAGCTAAAAGTAAAAATGAATTAGCTTTAGAAGTTAAGAACTTAACTAATGAAAAAGAAGAACTTAGCAAAGAAAGAGATAATCTTATTCAAGAAATAGATTTGTTGAAATCTGAAACTAAAAACTCAACAAAAGATTTAAAAGATCAATTAGAAACTTTAGCTTTAGAAAAAGAACAGAAAATTAAAGAAAATGACTCTCTTAAGAAAGATGTTAAAAAATATAAAGACATTGTTGAGAAATTCACCTTAAGTTCAACTAAACTTAACATGATCTTAGATAGTCAAAAAGCTATTTTTGACAAAGCAGGTTTAGGATATAACACATTAAGGAAACAAAAATCTTTAAAGAATATTTTTATAAAAGCCAACCAAAGTAATATAACTTATTTCAAATGTAATGAAAAAGGTCATAAATCATTTGAATGCAAAACACTAAATAATAACAACAAGCTAAATGTTAAAACAAAGAAAATATGGGTTCCGAAAGGAACAATTCTTGTTGCTGCTAACCATGAAGGACCCAAGAAAGCTTGGGTACCTAAGCATAAAGTTTGATTATATTGCAGGGATGTCTTGTAGCCAAAAGATCAAGAAAAAGTGGTACCTTGATAGTGGCTGCTGAAGACATATGACGGGTGACAAAGATGAATTCATCACCCTGGAAGAAAAGAAAGGTGGAGTTGTTACGTTTGGCGATAACGGTAAAGGTCAAATTATGGGCCTTGGTAAAGTCCGTATAACTCCATCTACATTTATTGATAATGTACTTTATGTTGATGGTTTGAAGCATAATCTAATTAGCATAAGCCAATTATGTGATAAAAACTTTAATGTTTCATTTAAATCTTCTTTATGTACTGTAACTAATTCTATTGATAATAGCATTGTATTTACGGGTTATAGACATGGCAATGTTTACTTAGTTGATCTAGAAAAATTATCTTTGAGTGATCATTGCTTAATTGCTAACAATGCTAATAAATGAAATTAGTTGGTTGTGGCATCGTAGATTAGGTCATGCAAGCACACATCTTATTTCAAAATTAATTAAAATGGATTTAGTTAAAGGATTACCTAAACTAGATTTTGAAAATAATAAAATATGTGATGCATGTTAATTTGGAAAACAAACTAGAAGTTCTTTCAAATCTAAAAACATTGTTTCAACTTCTAGGGCACTAGAGCTACTTCACATGGATCTTTTCGGACCAACTAGAACCACAAGTCTAGGAGGAAAGAAATATGGTCTAGTGATTGTAGATGATTATTCTAGATTACTTGGGTAATGTTTTTAGCTCACAAAGATGAGACTTTCTCGATATTCCTGAAATTCTTCAAGAAATTGTTGGCCCAGATGGCAACCCAAGAGGGGGGGGGGTGAATTGGGTTCTTAAAAATTTAAGACTTTTTAGAAGATTTAAACTGATTTGCTCAAGATGTGCAGGTGAGTGAAATGATCTAAGAAGCAATGCACAAGCAATTAATAAAGAGAGATAGAGAGAGAGAAAATATGGCACGGCAAACACAAGATAATTTTATAGTGGTTCGGTGCAATCAACACCTACGTCCACTCCCAAGATTCACTTGGGTCCACACTATAATCTCTCTAGATTACAGCTGAGTTGTTTTCCAAGCTCACAACTCAAACTTGTTGTTTTACCGGGTGCACAACGAACCCAGCTGGTTTTACTCAGGCTTACCAGCACAAAACCCTACACGTTGTTTTTCATGGGCTCACAACTAACCCAACACAAGCACTCTGGCTTGCAACGAGGTATATCAACCTCCACTGATTCAATCCACTGATTGAATCAGCAAACAATCAAAATATTCAGAGTTTAAGTATTAAACAGCTCCCCTTGAGCAAATATACAAATTAAGTATAAAGAATAAAAGGTTAGAAAAGCCTGATAAGATAGCAGATGGTAGAGGCTTGGGCTTTCTTCCTTCTTCTCTTTAACTCCTCTAGAAGTGTTGAATCACGCCTCAGCAAGATTCTTGACCATTGAAGTCTTTGGAGTTGAGATGAAGCTTTTTCTTCTTTTGAAAATCCTCCGATTTGACCTTTGAAATGCTTGTGGATTTTCTTTTGACTCTTGTGGATTGATGAGAAGGAGCAGACGAAACTTCCTCTTGGATTTCTCCCCTTTTGAATCACTCTTCTTTGAGCTAGATGATTTTTCCAATATACTCTGTTTTTCCCTCTTTTCAAATGATACTCTTTTCTCTCTTTTGATTTTCTCTTGGTTTTTTTTTGATTTGAAAAGAACTCCTCTATTTATAGAATCTGCAAAAATATATCCGTTAGAGATAAGAAAAAATAGCCGTTATTTAAAAATCTTACCGTTGGGGCTGATGTGTCATCGTTAAGAATCCCGTCCAGATTTGCTGGAGTCGACTCATGCTTTTCCCGAGTCGGCTCGAGCTCGTTTTACCAAAAATAGAAATGTTAGGGGTCGACTCGATAAAGGTGAAGTGTCGACTCCTGATAGTCGGGAGTCGACTTGTGAAAGACTTGGGGTCGACTCGAGAGATGCTCAGAAAAACACTCTTCTAGTGTCTGAGCGGAGTCGACTCGCACAGTCCAGGAGTCGGCTCGACAGAATCAGGGGTCGACTCGATAATTTCAAGGGTCGACTCGACACAGATGCACATTTCTGTACACTGAGCGGAGTCGACTCTGAAACTCAGGAGTCGGCTCCGGAACGCATCAAAAATCAGAAACTTTTCTGATTGACATTAAAATCGTTCCAGATTCATTTTAATTCATTGTTTTGACATGAAATCAATAGAATTAACCTTTAGAAGTGATTCATGAACTAATCCATAAACTTTTTGAATAAAATGAATTATAACATTTCTTTTCGAAAGTTTGAATATTGAGCTTAAAGTCACTTTCAAAATTGATTAAAGATAAACTTGAGCATTCTCATTGATTGTTCAAAATAAATTTGTTGCTTCATTTTCATACACTCATTACATCCTTTAATAAACTCAATGGCTTTTAGTAATCATCAAAATCAAAAGGATTGGATCATATAATTTTTCTATAATCTTCCAACAATCTCCCCCTTTTTGATGATGACAAAAATATTGAGTTTGTTCATGATTGATTAGTGAATTTAATTTTGTTTTCATAGTTAGGCTTAGGCTCCCCCTTAATGAAGTAGCTCCCCCTATGAAACTTAATTAAATATCTCATTGTTTATCTCATTTTATCACAATCATAGACAATCATTGAACTATAAAATTCTCCCCCTTTTTTGTTATCAACAAAAAGATAGAGAATTATAAACATTCATTCAAATTTCATTGAAATAAGGAAATAGAGAATTCATTTCATTTAAAAGTCTAATACATCAAAATGTTCAGTACATTGATTTCATAAAGAAGCATAAAAACTTCAGTACAAAACAAGGATTGAAACTCTAGTAACTCAAAAATGAGTTCTTACAATTCTAGTTAGATGATCAACTATATTTTTCATTTCTTCAGATTGAATTTTTACATATTCCTTGAGTCTTTCATCAACAAAGGTGCACGCACTCTGAATTTTGTCTTTAAAAGCTCTGCGTTGCACTTGGCATATGTCTCTCCATCTCCACATATATCCTTAAGTTCTTCAAAAATATTCTTGATATCACTACTTAAGGATGCCGATGAAGATCCGAGAGTGGACTCAATCTTTTAGATACGATCATCAAGAGAATAAAGAGTCTCTCTCAAATGCATAAATTTATTCTCAAAATCAGTTTTAAGCTTATCAGATTGATCTTCAAGTAAGGCTTTGAGTTGCATAATTTGTTGATCTGAAAAACTAGCAGAAGATGAAGTCTGAACAAAAGTTGGAGCTGGGGCTGGAGCAGAGGCAGAAACCAAAGGGCTCGGAGGTGCAGGCAAAGGATGTCTAACAGAGGGTCCTGCAGCCTCAGTATCTGTAGCTCTATCTTCTATCACTCCTTTCCTTTCCCATTTACCATTCTTTTTGATAAATCTCATCCGATGTATTGTTGCTAGACTATAAAAATCAGTGTGTCTTAAATTCTTCATAGGTTCATTATCAGAAATCACCACACCCTGGCTTCGAAAGATCATTGTAAGGATCATCCCATAAGGCAGACTAGATTTCCTTTTCCCTCCACAATCTGCTATGTACCACAGAATCATGCTGGAAGATTGATAGGCTTGCCTGTCACTATGGCGTCCATTACAAAGACATCTCTCTCAGAAACATAGTTAAATCTACCAGTTTTAGGAAAGAGAATCCTACTGCAGATATTGTGTAGCAATCTCAACTCTAAAGAAAGCTGATTAGCAAATACCTCTTCAAAACCAACCACATCCCTGTTTAATAATCTGGATAAAGCTGGGGCGCGGTCATCAGAAGAAAAGGTTGAGGTGCCAGACAAGGGTAATTCCAATAATCTAGACAAGATTTCAGCTGTCACTGATAGTCTTACTCCTCTTACATTGCTAATAAGCCCATGGTCTCCTCTAGACAAATTCTTGTAAAATTCTTTAACCAATGAGGGATAAGTCGGGTACTCCAGAGAACAAACTTTCTCCCAACCCATTTCGATCAACTATCTCCCAACTAGAAAACCCTCATTCTCAAATAATTCAAAATCCATCTTCCTACCAGTAGTAATGATCATATCCGCTAGACGGTCTACCTGGGAGGACGTGGCAGCAGGAGCAGCAGTTGGAGTAGAAGCAGATGAAGTGGAGTCCGTGCTCGGAGAAGGTTCTCGCACGGGACGCTTCACCGTCTTCTTCACGGAGCGTTTTCGCTTGATGCCACCCGCCACTACGCTAGATCCTCTAGTTTTAGGTGCCATTTGATGATTGGAGGTGATAATCAGGGATTATTGGAAGTTTGGAAGGTTTGGAGAGAGCGTGGAGAGAGTATTTTGATGATTGGGGTCGAATAGAATGAGCGACGAGTCGACTCTGCCCTAGAAAAACTAACTTGGGACCACCTCGAGTCGGCTCGCGCAAACCCAAGTGTCAACTCGGCACAGACACAGAAAGTCCATCCCGACATGGAGTCGACTCGCGCCAGAGAGGGGTCGACTCGAGAGTTTCAGTTGAAACTGGGAGTCGACTCCGATACGCATCGAGTTGGCTCCGAGACCATTTCAGACCGAAATCATGAAATTTCTGAAATGTGTCCGGAAAATGATCATAAAATTGATAAATAATCATTGGATATGAGTGAATCAATTAGATATGAATTCTAGATAAGATTTCCTTAAGATTGAGGATTTGAAAGAATCTTAGATGAAATATCCTTAGGGGTTTCAAATTCATTCTAAGGATCACAAATACCTAACTCTCCTCTAAGATAACAGAATCTCTCTTCATTTAAAGGTTTAGTGAATATGTCAGCTAATTGATCTTCAGTGTTAACATAATCAAGACATATTTCATTATTTGCTACATGTTCTCTTATAAAATGATATCTGATTTCTATGTGTTTAGTTCTTGAATGTTGAATTGGATTCTTTGTTAGATTAATTGCGCTAGTGTTATCACATCTTATGGGTGTTTTATCAAGTGTGATACCATAGTCTTCAAGTTGTCGCTTAATCCATAGGATTTGCGCACAGCAACTTCCAGCTGCTACATATTCAGCTTCAGTAGTTGATAATGCAACTGAATTTTGCTTTTTGCTAAACCATGTGATTAAGTTACTATCTAAGAAATGACATGCACCACTTGTGCTTTTTTATCTAGTTTCATCTAGCATAATCAGAATCTGAATATGCAAGTAGATTTAATGTGGAGTCTCTAGAATACCATAAACCTACATTTTTTGTTCCACTTACATATCTTAGTATTCTTTTAACA
>UESW01005087.1:468434-513954 GCA_900491605.1 Calamus simplicifolius | reverse complement strand
ATGTTATAGATATGCCTGCTGCACCCGTTAAATTTTTTTTAAATTATTTTTATTATTATTTTTAATAAAAGAGAGCAAGTCCAGGCTTAAAAACTTAGGAGTCGCCGGTGTCAAGCTGCCTCCTCGATCGGTGTACTGAATTTTAATATTAAGCCGCTTAATATAATGCACACTTGTCTTGTGTTTATTATATGACTGAATAATATAAAGATAATTATGTACGTAGTGAGAAATAACTACACATAATAAAAGAAAATAATTGTAAAAAGTAACTACAGTTAAAAATAATTATATCTATCCATGTAGAGGCGAGGATAAATTGAATTGGATAGGTTCCTAGCCAAAATTAAGAAATGATCTAATCAAGAAAAACTCTAGAATTTTATACTTCGAACTAATCTTATATATGTTGTAGTCAATTCAAAATCAATTCAATCAAATCAATTCTGAATTAGTTTTAGAATATATAGAATTTATTTTTCTTTCCTTTTTAACATTGGATTTATTATTATTATTACTTTTAATATATTAAAGTTTTTTTTTATTTATGAAGGTTGGATGAAAGGCTCAATCTATCGTAAAAATGCTAAAAAAACTTAAAATGTGAATAAATATTATCTTATTTTTTCTTTTCTTTCCATGACACTTGTCTAATACCTAATAGCTTTTATTTCCCCTTAGTTATGTTAATTAAAAAAATATATATAATATTTGTTGATCAAACTAACACCAAAATATTGTTAGTAGGAATGGCATGGGACTTATGAGATATATTTAAGATTTCAAATTTAATTTTTAAAAATATTTATTTTTTTATAAAAATTATGATTAATTTTTGAATCAAAATGAAGGAATCAACCCTTAAATCTTGAGAACCAAACTTATAAGGGTTGGTTTCAGGATTTTGAACCCAAAACCAATCGGATGAGCATAAGTCTAAATTCCAACATAATGAGCACTCATAACATTTATGTATGTATAAAAAATTAAAGAACATTATTATGTACGTATACGTACGTACGTACGTGAGTGTGTTTTTTTTTTTCTCCCAATGAACGGTTGTGTATTGTTTTGGTGGAAGGCTCTTATTATGGGCGGAACGGACACCACCACCAACTCGCTAGCGCAGACCTTGGCACTCTTGATCAGCAATCCCAGGTGCTGAAGAAAGCCCAAGAAGAGATGGATGCCGTCGTTGGCAAGGGTCGGTTCGTGGATGAATCTGATATCAAGAACTTGGTCTACCTCCAGGCCATTGTCAAGGAGCAGCTACGTCTACGCCCAACTGCCCAGCTGCTGGTGCCCCACGAAGCCATGGAAGACTGTCGGATAGCCGGCTACCACGTCTCCGCCGGCACGCGCTTGCTCGTCAATGTGTGGAAGTTGCAGCGAGATCCAGATGTCTGGTCCCAGCCTGATGAATTTAGGCCAGAGAGATTCCTATCTGGGAGGCATGCCGGCGTTGATGTCAGAGGCCAGCATTTTGAGTTCATCCCCTTCGGGACCGGCCGGCGGTCGTGCCCCGGCATCTCCTTTGCTCTCCAAGTGATGCACCTCACCCTTGCTCGGCTGATCCAGGGGTTCGAGCTGAAGACTCTAGGTGGCGGACCTCTGGAGATGGCTGATGACTGCTGGTGTTTGCCATTGGAGATCTTGCTCACCCCACGCCTTGATGAGAAACTCTATGAAACACGTTAAACAAATGTATGATATTGGTAATGTACGTTGATGCTAATATGGGCTATGTGGAAGTATGGTGGCTAGAAAGGATGAGAGAGAATGTAGGATGTGTACAAGTATTGTTGGGAATTGATCCTTTTTCTTGGGAAGTTATGTCTTTTAAATATTCTTTTATTTTCAATGAGCCTGTATGTGTTGGGTTTTATAGACACAAGTGGGATTCCTCTACCGTTCTTGAATCACGTTCAAAGACCAACAACCCTTTCTCTTTCCAGGATTTTATTTAATCCCTTCCCTTTGGATTTTTGCATGGCTGGCTGGACCACCAAGCCCGTTCCTAAACGCCTTTCTTTTTCAAGGAGGCGTCTGTTCACGTTCCTCCTCCCTCCACGTCTTCTACCCAAGTGGATTCCCTTCCGTGAAGACCTTTACACGTCACGGCTTCACGTCTAGACTTCCTGGCGTTCCCAAAACCTGGGAAGACGCGATGGAGCTCCCAGCAGCTGGCTTGCCTTCCCACCACACGCAAGTTCGGCACCCAGTGGATCGCGAAGCGATCCCTCCGTCTCAAGCCTTACGTGATGGATCCTTTTGGAAGAGAGAGAAAGAGAGAGAGAGAAGATAGAGAAGACGGCTGCCGCCTTGCAATGAGAGATGAAATTTCTGGGAGAAAAGAATCTGTTCTCTATTCCATCCAAACCCTAGAGACTAGGGTTTAAATACATCCACGAAGTGGGCCAGGCCTAGACTCAACAAAAAACTCCCATGGACTAAACCCAATGAGATTAAACTAATCCCCAAGCCCGTGTACACCCGTGACTTGATTTAATCTCAACCCTTGGACTCAAACCCAGCCCAATACAAGTTAGCCCACCTGGGCCTTGATAGCACCACACCAGGCCCAACAATCTCCACCTTGGTGCTTTCAAGGCCTCAGCACGTCCACTGTGTCCATCAGCTTTAACAACGAAATACACTTTTGAAAACTGTCCCGTGGAAGAACCTTAGTCAGTGCATCTGCTGGATTTTCTTTGGTGTATACCTTCACCAGCTCCACCTCACCATCTTCCACCAGCTCTCTGATCCTGTGGTATCTTAGGTCAATGTGCTTCGTCCTGGCATGATAGACTGCATTCTGCGCAAGCATCAGAGCACTCTGGCTATCACTATGCACCTGGACAACCTTCTGATCAAGTCCCATCTCCAGCATCAAGCCCTTCAGCCAAAGAGCTTCCTTTGCTGCCTCTGTGATACCTATGTATTCTGCCTCCGTGGTAGATAAGGCTGTGATGGGCTGCAGACATGATCTCCACGATACTGGACCACCAAACAGGCTGAACACAAAGCCTGTTGTGGATCTCCTAGTGTCCACATCTCCACCAAAGTCTGCATCCACATACCCATATAACTGCCCACGAGCCTCCTTGGATAAGTTGGATCTCTCAGTATCTTCTTGCTGTCCATAGCAAATACCAACCCCAACTGTACCTACCAAGTACCTGAAGATTCCCTTCAGTGCTCGCCAGTGCTCCCTACCAGGCTGCGCCATGAACCTGCTCACCTGGCTCACTGCATGGGCTATGTCTGGCCTACAACATACCATGGCATACATAAGGCTCCCAACACCAGAAGCATATGGTACCTTCTCCATCTCCTGAGCCTCCACCTCAGTCTGTGGTGACATGGTCTTCGATAAGAAAAATGTGCTGCCAAAGGTAGTGCTGTCGGTTTGGCATCCTTCATCCCATATCGCTCCAGAATCTTTTTAATGTAGCCACCCTGACTCAGATGCAGCACACCTTTGGATCTATCTCTGATGATTTCCATCCCTAGGATCTTCCTGGCTGGCCCCAGATCCTTCATCTCAAACTCCCGAGACAAAGCTATCTTCAGTTCCTGTACAGCCTTCTCACTCTTGCATGCTATCAGCATGTCATCTACATACAAGAGTAAGTACATCCTAGACCCATCATCCAGAGATTTAACATACACACAAGAATCATACTCACACCTGAAAAGTCCAATGCTCCTAACATAAGTGTCAAATCTCTTGTACCACTGCCTCGGCGACTGCTTCAGCCCATACAGAGATTTCTTCAGCAAACAGACTTTCCCATCTGATCTTGGTTCTCTAAACCCTGGTGGCTGCTCCATGTAGATGCTCTCCTCCAAATGACCATGGAGGAATGCTGTCTTCACATCCATCTGCTCCAGCTCCAAGTCCTGAGCTGCTACAATACTCAATAATAGTCTGATGGAAGTGTGCCTGACAACTGGAGAAAATATCTCACCATAATCGATGCCTTCTTTCTGAGAGTATCCTTTGGCCACTAGTCTTGCCTTATACCTGATACCCTCTTGTTCTGAAGCTCCTTCCTTGCGCTGATAAACCCATTTACAACCAATGGGTTTCTTTCCTTGTGGCAGCTGGACCACCTGCCATGTATTATTGCTGTGAAGAGACTGCATTTCCTCTACCATAGCATGGATCCACCTATCTCTATCCTGACTTTCCATAGCCTCCTCATAGGTGAAAGGGTCTCCATTCGCTGTCACCAGGGCATATGACAACGAATCCTCGAAGCCGTATCGAACTGGTGGTCGCACGTTCCTCCTGGGCCTTTGCTGTGCGATCCCAGTATCAGTCCCCTGTTCAGCTGCATCCTGCTGAACTCCCTGGCTTCTACCCCCTCTGTCAGTCTCTCCACCTGAATCTCAAATCCTCCTGGTCCACTAGCAAATGGCACAACTGTATAGGAGGTTGTCTGACTAGTGTTACCGTGTTCTACCTCCTGTAGTCCCTGCTGTGCATCCATGCCACTTCTGTTCTGGAGGATTGAGCTCTCATCAAAGGTTACATCTCTGCTGATGACAACCTTCTTCTCCAAGGGGTCCCATAGCCGATACCCCTTGACTCCTCGCGGGTAGCCTAGGAACACCATCTTCTTAGACCTGGCATCCAACTTACTCCACTCCCCAGCTCCAACATGCACATATGCTGTGTATCCAAACACCCTTAGATGGTTTAGGCTTGTCTTCCTTCCAGACCATATCTCCTCTGGAATGTCTCCATCTAACCTGGTGTGCGGTGACCGATTGACCAAGTAGCTAGCTGCATCTACTGCGTCAACCCAGAACATCTTTGGAAGCCCTGCCTGCAGCCTTAAGCATCTTGCCTTTTCCAATAGTGTTCTGTTCATCCTCTCAGCCACCCCATTCTGTTGAGGAGTTTCCATCACCGAGAAGTGCCTTCTGATGCCCCACTCCTCACAAAAAATCTGGAACTCCATGCTGGTGTATTCCCGCCATTATCAGACCTCAGACACTTCACACTTTTACCCTGCTCCTTCTCCACCTCAGCCTTCCAGATTTTGAACTTGGTGAAGACCTCTGATTTCTCCTTCATAAAGTAGATCCACAGCTTCCTTGAGAAATCATCTATCAGGGTCATAAAGTATCTGGCCCCATTCCTTGCAGAAACTGGGGCTGGTCCCCAGACATCTGTGTGTACTAACTCCAGGGGTTCAGCACTCCTAGCTGTGCTGACTGAGAACTGTACTCTCCTCTGCTTTCCCATCTGACAAGGCTCACAGATCTCCATATCTCCGCTACTCAAGTCTGGAAGCAGACCTCTCTTGCTCAGTTCTTTCATCCCCTTGTCTCCCATGTGGCCCAGGCGGTAATGCCACATCCTGTACACATCCCGGGGATCTTGCTCCACAGCTGCCACCTCAGATTTCACAGTCATCACAGAGCCCTCCATCTTGTATAGATTATTTTCTAGCCTCCTCCCTCATCACCACCATGGCTCCATTGGAGATGTTCAGAACTCCACTCCTGGCACGACTGCTGAAGCTGTATCCAGTCCGCTCCAAGTACCCCAGTGATACCAGATTCTTCTTGAGTTCTGGAACATGCTTCACACTGGTAAGAGTGCGCACCATACCATCAAACATCCTCACCCTCACTGTGCCAATACCTGCCACCTTGCAAGGGTGATTATCTCCAAGAGTCACATTCCCCTCCTCAACCTCTGTGTAAGTACTGAACCACGACCGGTTGGGAGTGTAATGATGAGAACAGGCTGAATCCAAGGTCCACATCTCTGTGCTGTGCCTGTGATCATCTGATACAACCAAGAGATCATCCTCCACCTCCTGATCTGCAACTGTACTCACAGACTCAGATCCTCCTTTTTCTCCCTTCTGATTTTTCCACTTAGGACAATTCTTCTTAAAATGTCCTACCTCTCCACACTTATAGCACTTCAGCTCTCTCTTGCCTTTCCTGGACTTTGATCGTCCTCCAGACTTACTTCTGTCCCTGCCCCTACCTCTGCCTGTCCTTTCCCCAACTGATAGACCCTCCTGGGGAACAGCTTCCTTGGTCATCTTCTCCCTCTGCTCATTCGTCCGAAGCACCGAGACAATATCTTCATAAATTAATGTCTCCTTCCCATAGAGCAGTGTTGTGACCAATGAGTCATAAGACGTGGGCATTGAACATAAAAGCAGAAGTGCTTTATCTTCTTCCTCCATCTTGACCCCAACATTCAGAAGTTCATTGCTCATCTGGTCGAATATCTGGATGTGACCCAGCACATCTCCACCTTCTGACATCCGAAGGCTGTAGAGGCGCTTCTTCAACATCAACTTGTTGCACATATTCTTCCCCATATAGAGGGTGTGCAACTTCGTCCAGAGTTCCTTCGGGGTCTTCTCCTCCAGCACTGAATAGAGGACTGAATCCGCCAGACAGCCCCTGATCATTGAACATGTCTTCTTCTCCAATGAAATCCACTGCTTGTCTGTCATCCCATCTGGCCTTTCCTCCAAAGCCAAATCTAAACCCTGCTGCACAAGGAGGTCCTCTACCCGGACTTTCCACATGGAGAAACTTCCCTTCCCATCAAACTTCTCAACCTCTATTTTTATGCTACTCCCCATGGCCAATTTCAAAAATAGCACAAAAATAAATTTTATAAAATAGAGAAGTACCTTGACGAGATTCTGTTGAAATTATTTCAACTCCTTGAAGGCCTCCAGATTACTCCTTGAACCTGGCTCTGATACCACTTGTTGGGTTTTATAGACACAAGTGGGATTCCTCTACCGTTCTTGAATCACGTTCAAAGACCAACAACCCTTTCTCTTTCCAGGATTTTATTTAATCCCTTCCCTTTGGATTTTTGCATGGCTGGCTGGACCACCAAGCCCGTTCCTAAACGCCTTTCTTTTTCAAGGAGGCGTCTGTTCACGTTCCTCCTCCCTCCACGTCTTCTCCCCAAGTGGATTCCCTTCCGTGAAGACCTTTACACGTCACGGCTTCATGTCTAGACTTCCTGGCGTTCCCAAAACCTGGGAAGACGCGATGGAGCTCCCAGCAGCTGGCTTGCCTTCCCACCACACGCAAGTTCGGCACCCAGTGGATCGCGAAGCGATCCCTCCGTCTCAAGCCTTACGTGATGGATCCTTTTGGAAGAGAGAGAGAAGAGAGAGAGAAGATAGAGAAGACGGCTGCCGCCTTGCAATGAGAGATGAATTTCTGGGAGAAAAGAATCTGTTCTCTATTCCATCCAAACCCTAGAGACTAGGGTTTAAATACATCCACGAAGTGGGCCAGGCCCAGACTCAACAAAAAACTCCCATGGACTAAACCCAATGAGATTAAACTAATTCCCAAGCCCGTGTACACCCGTGACTTGATTTAATCTCAACCCTTGGACTCAAACCCAGCCCAATACAAGTTAGCCCACCTGGGCCTTGATAGCACCACACCAGGCCCAACAGTATGTTCTATTTATCTCTTAGAATTAATTAAGTCATTCAGGGATATGAAACGTATGTATTTCTCTCTTATCTTTAGAAGACTATGTAACAGAACTCAGATGATATATGTGAGAAATACAAGTTTATGTGGTGTGAGTGCTTCTTTCATGTTTCTGCATCTTATGTCATGTTTTCTACTTATTTTTCTAAACTCACAATTGGTAACATTATTTTTTTATGGGGCCATGAAAAAGTTACAACAAGGGAGTTTATTTTTCATGGCTTCTTCAAATTTTCCGTTTTTCTCTGGTGAGAACTATGATTTCTGAGCAATCAAAATGAAGGCTTTCTTAATGGCAAATGATTTGTGAAAAATTGTTGAAAATGGGTATGAAGCTCCGATTGAAAATGCCAAAGCTCTCTTCTTCTTGCAATCTGCGATGACAAATAAAATTTTTTCAACTATAATGAATGCTTCTATAGCCAGGAAAGCTTGGTTTTCTCTCAAAGAAGAATTTCAAGGCATAGAGAAGGTAAGACTCATCAAACTTTGAGAAGAGAATTTGAAAATATGAAGATGTTTGGTTCTGAATCTGTTGATAATTATTCTTCTAGAATTGTAGAAGTTACTAATATAAGATGAAATTGTATGGTGATGATATTAAAGATCAGTGTATTGTTGAGAAAATGTTAATTACTCTGCCTGCTATATTTGATTCTATTGTTTCATCAATAGAGCAATATAAAGATATTACTAAGCTGTCTGTGACTGAATTAATTGGTGCTTTGCAAGCACATGAGGAAAGAATTAGTAGAAGAAATGAAAATTCATCTGAAGGGGCATTTCAATCAAAGCATAAATTTAAATATTCTATCTCTAAAGGGGGTAACAAACTAACAGATAAAAATTTTGGTGAAAACACAGGTGCTGTAAGTGATAAAGATGCAGATAAAAAGGAAAATTTTCATTTATGTAGTATCTGTAAGATGAACAATCATTTAGAGAGAGATTGTTGGTATAAAGACAAGTCTCAAATGCAATGTAGACACTATAAAAAATTTGGCCATGTTGAGAAATTCTGCAGGTTGAAACAAGGGTAAAGTTCTCAGCAGTTCAAGCTTAGGAAGCAAGCTAATATTTCTGAATCCAAGGTAGAATACAGTCACCTATTTGCAGTAGGATTATCTTCTCAAACTGACAGTAAAGAAGCATGGTTTATTGACAGTGGATGCACTAATCACATGACCAACAATCCTAAATTGTTCTAGAAGCTAGATGATTCAATCAATGTCTCCGTGAGAATGGGCAACGAAACTAATGCCAAATCTTCTGGTATGGGAACTATTGCTGTTTCTACCAAGAATGGTACTAAATTCATTAACGATGTTTTGCTTATGCCTGAACTTGATCATAATTTATTGAGTGTATCTCAAATGATTTTGCATGGGTACCGTGTTGTATTTGAAGATAATTACTATGCCATTTATGATTCTTCAAAAAAAGAAATTGCTAAAGTTGTTATGAAGACAAAAGTTTTTCTTTTACATGGAAGAATTCTTTTGATGTTTTGAAAGTTAAGATTGATGACACTTGGTTATAACATAAGCGATATGGTCACTTTCATCTAAATGCTTTGAAGTTTTTTCATGATCATGAGATGGTGAAGAATTTGCCTCCCATTCATATCTGTGATGATGTTTGTGAATCTTGTCAACAAGAAAAATTGCATCGGCAATCATTTCCCATGAGGGCCAAAGAAAAATTAGAGTTGGTGCATACTGATACCTGTGGTCCCATGAGGATATCTTCTCTCAGCCAAAATAATTATTTTATTCTTTTCATTGATGATTTTACTAGAATAACATGGGTCTATTTTCTCAGACAAAAATCTGATGTGTTTACTATGTTCAAAAAATTTAAAAGTCTTGTGAAGACTCAAAGTAGCAGCAAAATTAAAACTCTCAAATCTGACAGAGGCAAAGAATATACTTCATCTGAATTTGAGCAATTATGCGAAAATGAAGGGGTTCAACATCAACTCACTGTTGGTTATACTTCTGAACAAAATGGAGTTTCTGAAAGAAAGAATAGAATCGTGATGGAGATGTCCAGAAGTTTATTATTTGAAAAGAATATGCGTATGAAATTATGGGCAAAAGCTGTTAACACAGCTGTATATTTGTTGAATAGGTTGTCTACAAGATCTATCAAGGGTATGACTCCATTGGAAGCTTGGAGCAATCACAAACCATCTATCAAACATTTAAGGGTGTTTGGTTCCTTATGTTATGTTCATGCGCCATATGAAAAAAAAGGCATAAATTGGAGGAAAAAGTAGAGAAAGGAATTTTTATTGGTTATAGTACTCAATCAAAAGGGTACATAATTTTTAATTTAAAAACTCAAAAGATTGTGATCAGTTGTGATGTAAAATTTGATGAATATGCCGTATGGAATTGGGATGAGTCCCAAGTTGATCTAAAATCTGATTCTACTATTTCATATCAATTTTTTCAGCCTCAACCTCATGATAAAGATGATGGAGAAGCAAGCAATTCAAATTCTGATGATGCAGTTCCATATTTTGGTTCATCCAGTACTGATTTTTCTTCACCAAAAGGCCAATCTTCTTCTTCCGAATCACCTATCAGAAAAACTAAATCAATTCAAGAACTTCATGAAAGATGCAGTTTAGCTGTACTTGAACCAAAAAATTTTTATGAAGCTTCATAGCATGAAGAGTGGATTTCTAAAATGAAAGATGAAATTAAAATGATTAAAAAGAATGGTACATGGGATTGTTAGAATAACATTTATAGGCAAGAGATATGCATTTTAAAATTTTCTAAAATAAATACGCAATGGAAGCAATAAGATATTGAATCTAATCAAATATCAGCCTACAACAGGATTAATATATTAAATTATATATAAAGGTATAACAGAAAAGTACATAGATCAAATCTATGTAAATATAAATAACGTACACAGATCAAATCTATGTAATATAAATAACATAGATCATATATATGTTTGTGGCCTAGTGCCTTAGATCTTATCTAAGTTACCAGTAATATTGAATCTTTTACCTTTGGATGCTTAACAACTCTCGCAGCAATAAAAGACGGTGGTAGGTAGTACTTCTGCAAGCCACACAAAGGTATATAGCCTCTACAGGTGATCCACACCGGAGCTCTGGTCATGACCAGCCTCTTCGGAGTGCTAGCTCCTCTCCTAGGCTTCGACGATGAGATTTCTTCTTTACAACACTAAGGTGCTAGAAAATATTTTTTCCCAGGCTTTATAGCTAGAATCCCTTTCACCCTAAAAACTTCTCATCTTCTTGTCTTTTCTTTTCCAACGTTTCTTAAAAGATAATGAAGAACCCTTCATCTTCATTTTCAGTTAAAAACCGAAAAGGAGTTAAGAAAGAAACTCTTTATCTCATTTTTCAGTTAAAAACCAAAAAGGTTAGAGTTAAGGAATGAGGGATAATTAGGAGAGGTCATTAACATCCATTTTAAATTCAAACTTAATATTTTGAATTCAAAATTCTATCTTCAAACTTGAAATTAAAATTAGTTTGAAATTTAAATTCATAATTCGAATTTAAACGGGTAAGGATATTAACATTAGGCTTACCTAAATTTGAGCCCAAACCAAATCCTATTTGATTTGATCCAGATATTCATAGCTCAATCAAATTGAGCTAGCCAGCAATCGTATTGCCAATTTAATCCTTCAATTAATTTACTAACATTTAGCTTCTCAATCATCCAGTCAGGTAGAATCCCCTATGGTGTATGACCCCATAAGTTCGAACACTAAGCCGGTAGCACTGAACATTTTCAATACTAATCGAAGTCGCCATCTAGCAATGACATCCGACGTCCGGATAGGCCGAAGGTTGCAGAGCAACAATCAAGAACCTCTCGCATATGGTTACCATATAATTCATCCCTTTGACCCTCAATACTCAAGATGACTTAGGTTTTAACTACCAACCCTTAATTAGCTCATCCATAAAGTGTCTCAATCTTCACAAGTCATGTGACTCCTCATAAGGACTACCTTGGCCAAGGTTTTGCTAAATTGAAACATAGTGAGACATTTACTCCAAACTATTTGGCGGGGTCAATCCCATCTTGATTCACCCACTGCTCCACAAGTACTTTATTGCACCTAAAAACCTTCTGTCACTGGATTAAAAATTCAGGTAATCCGTCACCAAAGTACAGTAGGTTGCTTGTAAGCTACCATGGTGATCTCAGGTCAGAGGGACACTTATATCCATATCCCTTCATGAACACATCTTGGCAGAAGAGTGTTCCACAGATTGGTCACGTTCAGTGAGATGTTATATACCTTACTTGCATGTCATACCAGTATCACCATACTCCTTGGTAAAAAGGATAACCAATCCATATGACATACAACGACCTTTACTTGATACATAGTTATCCTATAACTATATATCATTTGGTCGCGACTATTTTAAGAACCACTCGATAAACCCTCTCTTTATTGAATAGATTATGGTTCTAAGGACTCCATCACAAAAGAATTTATTTCAGAAAGATGCGTGCGATATGATGAACTGTCAAATAAATATTTTATTAATTAATAATTTGTATATATTTATAATTTGCACAATCATCTACATATTAGTTGATTGGCTTTAGAACACAATTTTCAACAACTCCCACTTGGACTAAAGTCACTCAGAATAGTATCTAATACCCATCTTCCATTTATGGTCATCAAATTCTTTGATTCCAAGAGCTTTAGTGAATGGATCGACTAGGTTCTCCTTTCCATCAATCTTCTAAAGGTCGATGTTACCTCGCTCCATGATTTCTCACACAAAGTGATAACAACACAGAATATGTTTGGTGCGTTGATGGGACTTCGGCTCTTTGGCTTAAGCAATGGCTTCGGTGTTGTCACAGTACACCGAAATAGGACCATACAGAGAAGGTGTCACTCCTAGTTCTCTTAGAAACTTTCACAACCATACAACTTCATTTGCTGCATCCGATGCCGCAATATATTTCGCTTTGCATACTGAATCGTCACAGTGTGCTGCTTGAAACGTTTTCAGCAGATCGCTCCTCCATTTAGGGTAAAAACAAATTCTGATATACTCTTGATGTTATCCCTATCTGACTGAAAACTAGAGTCAGTATACCCCACAAATTTTAAGTCAGGTTCTCCATAAATTAGCCATTGGTCCTTAGTATTTTATAAATACTTAAGAATAGTCTTCTGGTGAAGCGCTAAGGCGTAGGAGTGCACGAATTCGGACAAAGCGGGAGGAAGCATATTGGACTCACTTAATGCTACTAGTTGATCCTTATAATGTCTTTCATATTATCTTATCTTGTCTTTTGTCATGTTGATATGGGTCTTTTGTTATGTTTATTTGGTTTTGTTAGGTCATGGATATTTTGGTCATTGTGAGAGTCCATATAAAAAGGATGTGGATGAGCTAGGGTTTTTTATCTTGGACATTTTGGGAGCGCTTTGAGAGTGCTTGTGGTGGCTTGAGTTTGTCTTCATTGGCGAGCTTGGGATCGGTAGCGGCGTATCAATACGGTGTCTACTTGGGCTGGCAAGGGGGTAGGTTTATTCCCGAGCTAGAGAGATCAAACCAGGGTTGTAGTGGGGAGATCTCATCTATCTATCATCTTCTTTTACTGCTGTATTTTTCTTTGTTTTGGAGGCTTGTAATAGGTGGGATTTGTTGGTTATTGACGTGGTGTTCTTCATTGTTGTCAAATCTGGTTTGTTCATGTTGGATCTCATTTTGTGCTTGATCTTGATATGGAAACCCTCTCAAATTTATGTGAAGTGTGCAAGGAACCAAGGATAATCATTGGTGTGGTCAGAAGCTTTCTTCCACCTCCCGAACAACATCTAAAAATAGTAGCAAGGATCGAAGGACTAAATCTTCACTCACAAAGGGGACAAATTCTGGGTGCACTCCAGGTGTTTGATCAAATTTCTGAACCAGATTTTGTGAGGTTGGAGGTTGTTGAACCTATTGTTGTGGAGCCCAAGTGAGGGAACTCAAAAATTTGGTGCTTTCATTGAGATTACATCGCAGCGGGGGACTCAAGGTACCTCTTTTGGTTGTGGGAAGTCATGGAGCGGGAAGCAACACAGGGCTCTAACCGAGCGAGGTTCGAAGCATTGGAAGAGAACCAAAAAAAAATTATGGCAGCATTAGCTGAAATGAAGGCCGCTATTAATCAACTCTCCCTTAATACCATGGAGAGAAGGGAGCGCATGGAGCGAAAAGTGTGGAACATGATGGGGAGAAGAGAAGGGATGGACGGTCCAACAATTCTGGACCTATTAGGAGACATGCAGATAAAAGACATGCATCTTATGGTGACTCTGATCGAAAAGATCAAGGCATGAGGAGGAGCTAGAATGGGAAGAAAGAAGGCGGGGAGGTAGAGTTGAAGGCAGAGGAATTGCAGTGGAGAGATGGCTTGATAATTCAGCATATTCACGGGATTCTTACCATAGAAGTGGGCAGAATGATTGGGACTCCTAGGAAGAGGACAGCGAGGCTTCTGATGATGGGCGGCCATTGCGTAGGAGGAGGGCCGTTGGTCATGGCATCACTATGGGCCATGAAGGAGACATGGATGGCATGGGAATAGAGATGGACACGATAGAAGGGAGGGGAGTTACCATAATCAGAAACCAAGAAAACCAAACATTGATTTTCCTCGCTTTGATGGTGGAGATCCTCATGAGTGGTTGGACAAAGCTCAATACTATTTTCCTGTGTATGAGGTGTCCAGAGATGAGAGGGTAGATTTGGCTTATTTCTTCATGGATGGGAAGGCTAGTAAATGGTGGCGGTGGCTCAAATTCAGATTTGAACAAGAAGGAAGGAGACTTGGTTGGACGGCCTTTGAACATGAATTCATGGAACATTGGGGACCATCCCCAGTGGTAAATCACGGGCAATTAGCCAAACTGAAACAAGAAGGGAAGGTGCAAAGTTACATTGAAGAGTTTAGACGGCTCCAAACGTTGATGAGGGGTTGATCGGAAGAGGCACTTATGGGGGCTTTTCTTGAAGGACTGAAACCATGGTTGGCTAGGAACTCAAATTGAAACAACCAAGGCGTCTACAAGAGGCAATGAAGATGGTGAAATTTTGGAAGATAGCTACTATGCTAAAAAACGTCAAGGCAAGGATGGACAAGTTGGAAAGTCATCCAAAGCACCATGGAAAGGAAACGAAATTTTGGAAGAATCCACCAAAGGCAAAAATGAGGTAACAAAACTATCCAATGGTGAGGTACAAGAACGTATAAAGAAGGGGTTGTGTTTCAAGTGTGGAAAAAAGTTAAGTAAGGAACATAAGTGCAAGACGGGCGAAGTGTTCATGATTGTGGATGATAGCGATGATGAAGGTACTGAAAATTCCAATGGTGAATCCGAAGATGAAGTGGGCCATGGAGTGGCATTGGAGGGAGAGGAAGCGGAGTTATCTCTTCATGCTATGTCAGGGGTAAAAGCACCATCCACTATGCGGCTCAGGGCGTGGATTGAAAAACATGAAGTAACTTTGTTGGTGGATAGTGGGTCATCCCACAACTTTGTTAATGCTGACATTATCAAGAGGATTGGACTCCGGGGAGTAGCGGTTGAACCATTTGAGGTAAAGGTTGCCAATGGGGAAAAGCTGAAGTGTGATGAGGTGGTGCGGGATGTGAAGATCAATGTTCAAGGTGTTAAGATTGTTACGGATCTGTATGTCATCACTATTGTGGGCTTAGATATAGTACTTGAAAGTGCTTGGTTAAAGAGTGTTGGAAGGGTGTTCACCGACTATGGGTTATGACAATGGAATTCAAATTTGGTGGCAAAAAGAGGGTTTGGAAGCACTAATCTCCAAAGAAATTCAGCAATGTGAAGCAAATATGATGAAAAAATTATACCGGAGTAGTGCATGTTGTTTTGCCATTGTACTAGCAAATACCAATCAAGCACGGGATGATGGGAAGCAAGGTGAAGAGGGTGAAGCAAAAAAATTGCGGCAACTACCTACTTCAATAAGGCGTGTGATTGAAGAGAACAAAAATATTTTGGAGCTACCAAATGGGTTGCCACCAAGTAGGTCCTTTGATCATCGAATTGTTCTACGGGATGAGACAAGACCTGTGAATGTTCCCCCTTATTGTTATGCCCATTTTCAGAAAGGAGAAATAGAGCGACAAGTGGAAGAAATGCTGAACCAAGGGTTGATTCGACCCAGTACTAGTCCCTTCTCTTCATCGGTGTTGTTGGTAAAAAAGAAGGATGGTTCATGAAGGTTTTGCACCGACTATAGGGCCCTAAATGAAGCTACAGTGAAGGACCGTTTTCCCATTCCCATGGTGGATGAGATGTTGGATGAGTTACATGGTGCGGTGGTCTTCACCAAATTGAATTTGAGAGCGGGGTACTATCAAATCAGAATGAAGAAAGATGATGTGCACAAAACGGCTTTCAGAACACATTCGGAACACTATGAATACCTTGTCATGCCATTTGGGTTGTGAACGCCCCCTCCACATTTCAAGCCGCCATGAATAAGGTATTCAAGCCTTTCTTGCACAAATTTGTGCTAGTATTTTTTGATGACATTCTTATATACTCCAAGTTTATGGAAGAACATGTTGGTCATTTGGAGACGGTGCTTGGATTGTTGGAGGAGCACCATTTCTTCGTCAAGTTAGCAAAATATGAGTTTGTTCAAGAAGAGTTGGAGTATCTTGGACATATCATTTCTGGAAATAGGGTGAAGGTTGATAACAAGAAGATAGAAACTATGGTGGATTGGTCACTACCTTCCAATATCACTGCATTAAGGGGATTTTGGGACTCACCGGCAATTATAGAAGGTTTGTGAAGAACTATGGGCTGATTGCTAAACCTTTAACATCCATGTTGGGAAAAGATAGTTTTGTATGGAGTAATGAGGCGAAAGAAGCATTTGAAGACTTGAAGTAGGCTATGACTCAAACTCCGATTTTGGTACTACCAAATTTTGAGAAGCCTTTCAAAGTGTATACCAATGCTAGTGGGGAAGGAATTGGAGCGGTGTTAGTGCAAGAAAGAAGACCATTAGCTTTCCTTTCCAAAGCGTTGGGTCCTATAAAAAAAACTTGGAGCACATATGCCCGTGAGATGTTAGTGGTAATACATGCAGTCAAAGTTTGGAGACCATATCTTTTGGGTAGGCGGTTCACAATTGTGACGGATCAACAAACTTTGAGGCATCTTTTAGAGCAGAAAATTATCACACCAGAGCAGCAAAAATTTATGGTAAAGTTGTTGGGTTTTGAGTATGACATAGTCTACCAACCGGGGAAGAAAACAAGGTGGCCGATGCTTTATCCTGGAAGGAAGGGAGCTCTATGTTGTGGACGGTTTATGCTGAAAATGAAGTAAGTTTGCATGCTCTTAGTGGTGCTGAATGGGAGGTTTGGGACAAGGTGCGTGAAGCGGCACAACTTGACAAGAGGTCATTGGAGATTTGTGAAAAGCTTGAGAAAAAGAGATGGGAGTTGAGGGCTACAAAATGAGGAGTGGATTGCTGTACTATGGTGATTGTATTTACGTTCCATGTGTACCAGGGCTGCGGAGGAGATATTGACTTATTTCCACCATAGCGAAGAAGGGGGACACTCCGGATGGTTGAGAACATATCTTAAGGTGAAACATTTCTTCTATTGGGAGGGCTTAAAGAAGGAGGTGAAGGAAATGGTGGCCAAATGTGACATATGCCAAAAAGTTAAATATGATCAAAGGGCTCCAATGGGTTTGCTACAACCATTACCAATACCGGCAAGGATTTGGGAAGATCTCTCCATGGACTTTGTGGAAGGACTACCGATGAGTAGAGGACATGAAGCCATCTTGGTTGTTGTGGATAGATTGAGTAAAGGTGCGCATTTTATACCTCTTCGGCATCCTTTCACCACTAGCAAAAATTTTCATTAAAAATGTGGTAAAGTTGCATGGAATACCACAGAGTATTGTGACGGATCGGGGAGCATTATTCATGAGTTCTTTTTGGCAAGAACTCTTCACTTTGCAAGGTAGCAAGCTGAAAGCTAGTTCATCCTATCATCCCCAAACGGATGGGCAAACGGAGGTGGTGAACTGACATTGGAGCAATATCTTAGGTGCTATTGTCATAATGAACAATCAAGATGGAAAGAGTACCTTCCATGGGCTGAATATTGGTACAACACCACATATCATGCTTCCATCAACAAGCCCATTGAGGTAACATATGGAAGGTCACCTCCCATGTTGAATAGTTATGAAAAGGAAATAGCTAAGAATGATGAGGTGGAGGAGTTGAGAACAAGAGATGAAGTTCTTACTAATGTGAAGAAGGCACTCATGAAGGCACAAAATAGAATGAAAAAGTATTATGACCAAGCAGGAGGGATGTAAGCTTTGAACCCGGGGACTATGTATATCTCAAGCTACAACCATATAGGCAAAAATCACTCAAGAAGAGATTTAATGTCAAGCTTTCACAGCGCTACTATGGGCCTTTTAAGGTGTTGAAGCGCGTTGGAGATGTAGCATATAAGTTAGAATTGCCTGAATCTTCTCTCCTTCATTCTGTGTTTCATGTGACTGCATTGAAGAAAATGATTGGGAGAACCGAGTATGTTGTTAAAGAGCTGCCTTCTTTTGATAAGGAAGGAACAATATTACTAAAGCCTGAAGCGATTCTTCATTATCGGAAGCATAAGAAAGGTAAGGAAAGTAATGATGTGTGGCAAGTATTGATTCATTAGAAAGGGCTACCGGTGGAGGAAGCGATATGGGAAATTATGAGGATGTGGCCAAACAATTTCTGAACCTATCCCTTGAGGACAAGGGAGTTCTCGAAGGAGGAGGGAATGGTGAAGCACCAAGGCGTAGGAACGCACGAATTCGGGACAAAGCGGGAGAAAGCACATTGGACCCATTTGATGCTACTAGTTGATCCTTATAATGTCTTTCATATTATCTTATCTTGTCTTTTGTCATGTTGGTATGGGTCTTTTGTTATGTTTGTTTGGTTTTGTTGGGTCACGAGTATTTTGGTCATTATGGGAGTCCATATAAAAAGGATGTGTGATGAGCTAGGGTTTTTTATCTTAGACATTTTGGGAGCACTTTGAGAGTGCTTGTGGTGGCTTGAGTTTATCTTCATTGGCGAGCTTGAGATCGGTAGCGGCGTAGCAATATGGTGTCTACTTGGACTGGCAAGGGGGTAGGTTTATTCTCGAGCTAGAAAGATCAAACCATGGGCTATAGTGGGGAGATCTCATCTATCTATCATCTTTCTTTACTGCTGTATTTTTCTTTATTTTGGAGGCTTGTAATAGGTGAGATTTGTTAGTTATTGAAGTGGTGTTCTTCATTGTTGTCAAATCTGGTTTGTTCATGTTAAATCTCATTTTGTGTTGATCTTAATGTGGAAACCCTCTCAAATCTGTATGAAGTGTACAAAGAACCAAGGTTAATTATTGGTGAGGTCAGAAGCTTTCTTCCACCTCCCGAACAACATCTAAAAACAATGGCAAGGATCGAAGGACTAAATCTTCACTCACAAAGGGGACAAATTCTGGGTGCACTTCAGGTGTTTGATCAAATTTCTGAACAGATTTTGTGAGGTTGGAGGTTGTTGAACCCATTGTTGTGGATCCCAAGTGAGGGAACTCAATATCTTCACTACTTTCCAATGAGCGTCACCTGGGTCATACTGGTATCTGCTCACTATCCCTAGTAAATATGACACGTCTAGTCTAGTACATGTCATAGCATACATGATAGAACCCACTGCCGAAGCATATGGAATCCTACTCATACGCTCTCTTTCCTCTGGAGTTGTCGCATAATCCTTTTTGGAGAGAGAAATTCCATGGCCTATTGGAAGATAGCCTTTCTTGAAATTCTTCATGCTGAACCGTTCCAGCACAGTGTCTATGTTCGTAGATTGGGATAATCCCAGAAGCCTCTTAGATCTATCTCTATATATTTTCATACCAAGTATATAAGAGGCTTCACCCAAGTCCTTCATAGAGAATTAAGATGTAACCAGACCTTTATTCCCTGTAGTGCTGGGATGCCATTCCCGATTAAGAGAATGTCGTCCATATACAATACAAGGAATACAACCACAGAACCATTAGCCCATTTGTAAATGCATGATTCTTCTCTATTTCTAACGAAACCATACGTCTTGATACATTTATCAAACCACATGTTCCAACTTCGAGATGCCTGCTTCAATCCATAAATGGATCTTTGAAGCTTGTACACTTTTGACTCATCTATGGAAGTGAACCCTTCAGATTGTATCATATACACCTCCTCTTCCAGCGCACCATTCAGGAAAGCTGTTCGAACATCCATTTGCCAGAATTCATAATCAAAGTGTGCTACTAAAGCAAGCATAATCCGAATGAATTTGAGCATTGCTACAGGAGAAAATGTCTCATCATAATCTATACCATAACGTTGACGATATCCCTTGGCAACCAGATGGGCTTTATAGGTTTCTACCTGCCCATCTGCGCCGCTTTTTCTTTTAAAAATCTATTTGCACCCAATAGATTTTATCCCCTTAGGTGGATCAACCAATGTCCATACATTGTTGATTTCCATAGACTTCATTTTGGATTTCATAGCTTCTAGCCATTTCTCAGAGTCAAACGTTTGCATTGCATCCATATAGGTGATCGGATCCTCATTGTTCTCATCGAGTTCAATAGGATTGTCGTCCCGAACCAAGAAACCATAGTATCTGTCCAATTGATGCAGTACCCTACTAGATCTCCTTAATGGTTCTTGTATAGAATCTGGGTTTGATATAATCAAATCCGCTTCTATATTATCTCTTAAGTGTATCAGTTTTTCTCCTTATTGAACTTCACTAAGTTCAATCTTAGTAGCTCCAGTTCCTTCATAAAGGAACTCCTTTTCTAAAAGATAGCTCTAAGACTGACGAACAACTTTTGTTCTTCAGGCAAGTAAAAGTAATACCCCTTAGACTCTTTTGGATACCCTACAAATAGGCACCAGTCAAACCTAGGTCCAAGCTTATCTGTTTTCAAACGTTTAACATAAGCCGGGCAGCCCCAGACCGAAGGTGTGAGATTATCGGCTTATGCCCAGTCCATATCTCATATGGTGTTTTATTAATGGACTTAATTGAGATCCTATTTAAAAGATAATAAGCTGACTCTAAAGCATAACCCCAAAAGAAGATCGGCAGAGAAGCAAAGTCCATCATGGATCGAACCATATCTAACAAGGTTCGATTCCTCCTTTTAGACATTCCATTTAACTGACGTGTCTCAGGAGGTATCCATTGAGAGAGAATCTCATTCTCTTCAACATAGTTAGAAACTCACTAGAAAGATATTCACCACCTCGATTTGATCGAAGGGTTTTGATAAACTTTCCAGTTTGTTTTTTAACTTCATTACGATATCGTTTGAACATTTCAAAGGATTCAGACTTATGTCTCATCAAGAATATATAACCATATCTCGAAAGATCATCTGTAATGACCTTAAAAGCCTAATAACCGTTAGCCTCAAATCACGTAGAAAACATCTTAAAAAATAAATTATTTAGACCATTTTATCCCCAAAGTACAATGATATTGTACTTTTAAATTTTTAGACTAAATTTTCTAGCAACTTTTAGATAGGAGTTTTTATAAAATAAAAATATTTTTCAACAGGAAGCTTGAACCCATTAACGATGAAGAACATAAAAAAAGGACACATGTTATATTTAAGAACAAGAACAAACCTTTTTCCTCTTGCAATATGATCTTGCTCTTCATGCCAATCTCAAGGTCTAGGTCTCCTCTCTTCCTTGATCATGCGAAAACGTTGTAACTCATCCAGAGTACCCTCATGGAACATGCTCTCTTTCTCAACCCATCCAAGGCTTCTTTCTGTCCCAAAACCTTGGTCCATGGTCTCCTGCAAGATTGACACTGAAAAAAAAATTATCAACAGGGTCTTTCATTAAAAAATATTGAAACAAAACCAGACAACAGAACTCGACCTTTTTCGAAGATAATTTCAAAGTTAAGTCAAGATATCAATTTATAAGAAACAACAAGCAAAAGTATGGCATACTACGAGTTTAGAAAAAAAACCAACTTATAAGCATATCCAACAACAAGAACCAAATCTTTTTTTTGTTAAATCAATAGGAGTTTGTTTCCTATTATATATATATATATATACACACACATATACACATACACATACACATATACATACACACACATATATATATATATATACATATACATATACATATACATATATATACATATATATACATACATACATACATATATATATATATATACACACATATATACATACATACATACATACATACATGCATGCATACATACATACATACATACATACATACATATATATATATATATATATATATATATATATATAGTTCTAGGCTTCTAGTACACAATATCTCATATTTCAATGCAACTCTTCACGTATCAAGATAACTATTCATTTTCTAAAAGACTGTTTAGTTTCCCCAAATACTTCTTCAAAGTTCCACATAACTCTTTCAAGGGAATTAACTTAGTTCTATATCATTTAATGATTAATTTAGAACAATTTTAGAGGCCAACAACCAGATCCTTTTCATGAATGCTTAGGTAAGGAGCCATAAAGGCCTTAATCAGTACTTGTTTCAATCTATTATTTCGCAAGCTATATTGACCAAAAGAACCTAAGAAACAAAATATACAAAGTAAGTATAATTTTTATTTTTTATTATTTTAAATTTTATTTGTTGGAATTATTGCCAAACGCACGGTAAAGAGACTAAGTAGAAAAGGTAAACATAAGAAATAGGAAACATTTGTAGTATTCTCTAGTTCATATTGATCCTGGATCAAGTCTTTATATCAGGTATGATAATAGGAAGATAATTATATAAGTATCCAAAATATATCAATATACAATCAATATGAAACTAAATATATGCTAATACGAGCTCTCATATAATCTATTCAAATAATAAAGATTAACCTAAAATTTTTCCTTGATGGTAACTATGGAAAAGAAGTAGTAATGCCATTGCAAAAAAAGATGGCCACATTTGGGAAGTGGGTTTTTTTTTAAATTCATGAAAATTTTAAATTTAAGGAATTAAAAACCATGAAATTGAAAGATTTTCTTATTTGGTATACAATTTCATATAGATTTTCAGGATGAGTGTTTATTTAAGGTTTAATTAGGCCAGAAAATAATTTCAAATAAAATAGATCTCGTGAGGGAATTTAATATAAGTTTTTCATTAAAACCCATTTGGACTCAATGCCATTGTTTTTGAAGCATTTCAATGCCCTAGGAAATGATCAAATATCCTTATCTCACCTTTGATTAAAAATATCAAATAATGAAATTTAATAAAATCTTAAAAAAACTTTAAAATCTTTCCTTGAAATGTTCTCTTCTCAGACGTGGCCCAAATGCATGTTTTGGCAAACATTATCAAGGTGATATGGTCCAACATAATTAGTTACATACTAATTAATTAAGTCTACTTTTTTATTATGATTAGCTTAATGACTATCAATAGAATTTATTTTTAAAATTAAGATTTGTTTACTTTTGCAATGCTTGAGTCTTACATAATTGTAATTGTCGTATGGCTAAAAGAACTATGAATAAAATGCTTTAATATCATTCGAAGGTTATTCATCCTTGAAGTAATTGTTGAAGACCCAATCCTCTTCAAATGGTATTTCCTAAACCCTTCTATATTAATTTTTTATCTTCGCTAGCTTACTCACTGGAAATAATGCATTCATATCATTTGATATTAACAGCATGCGTACGAGCAAGGATGGAGAACCAAATCAAGACTTGGAATCTAGGAGTCACATTTGTTTAATAAGAAGAAAGTCTATCACTAGATGCATGCATAGAAGTACCATCATGCCTGCCTAATGCTAACACATCCCATCCTATTACTTGCACAAAGCCAGCCCTTAAAAATCTATCGCATTAAACAAAACTACTTGGTGTATCGCCAAGCCCTTACAAACCTATACCATTACATATATATCTATATATATATTATACAAAATCCATGAATCATTTTTTAGTGGAGAGGATTATAATTTTTATTATGGCCATCCTAGCGAAAATTCATGATCATGTCCTACTTTTATGTGAATCTAGCAATCGTATCTATACTAATGATTTAAATCTCAATGGAATAGAATCTAAAACGGTTGAGATATCTTATCTTGAAAAAATTCTAAGATTAATCTCATGTCATGCCATCCCATCTTGCATTGATCATAATATATATAGTATTAATTTTAAATTAATCTAATTTATCATAATGATATAATTTTTAAAATTTAAAAATTAAATAAAATAATAAAGCTTTATAAATAACTATTTTGAAAAAAAAAAAAAAAAAACACAAAATGTCTAGCCAAATCAAGAATTGGGACAAAAAAATTCAAAACCTTGCCTATATCAATTCCATGCATATAATTTATAAGAAAAACCACTACTTAAACTCCACTGTTTTGAAGCCAGTAAGACTTGCAGCCCATTGATAATTACAGTTTAGATCAACATCGCAGGATCTGAATGACTGAATTACAAAATATCCATTTGGAACTACCGCGAATTTAACGACACTTTTTTCTTAAAATCAGTTACACAACATACTTAACAATTTAAAAATAATTAAATATCATATTTCAAGCAAAAGTTAACAATTAATATAGTGCATGTTTTTGTTAAAAAAAAGCTTTTACACATAATTCGTATAAAAACGATCACATCCAATAGGTCCCATGCATGCCAATTTCAAGTCACAAGCAAGTGCACACACTTCCTTCCATACACGTGACTTGAGATTGAACCAACTCCAATTAGAGAGGTGATCGAGAAAGGAGATGAAGCTGGAGAAAGGGAGAAGTGACTCCTCCCCGAACGGCGTGATTCCTGTGTTCATCTCATAATATTAAAACGTACAGTGTATTATATGCATGTAATGATAACCTGCAATGGCTTTTTATGGCTCTGGACCATAATGGCCAAAGGCTTTGGCCAAGCAATCCCTGCAATGGTGGAGATCAGCAGTGACATCTGGGCACCTCTGGCATCAAAATGTAGGCGACTGTTTTCAGAGTAACATAACTACTATTTTGACTACATGTGTACTTTTTACAAGAAACGCTACCCATGTCAGCAAATCATTCACACAATAAGTACATTGTGGTTGTATGTTACAGATCAAGGTTAGTAGAGCCAATCTACATTTTAATCGCATTTGATTTCAGTCCAGGAACTCTTCTCAAACATAGATAGATCATCAGCAGCCTCCCCTGTATCCAGCAATTCCATCTGCCTCCCGAAAAATGGCACGTTCTGCTCAGCATTTCCAACTGCAGAATGGCTGGCATCAGCCATCAACTCCTTCGAGCCTGCATCGTTTTTATGCACTTTCATCTCCTCCAAACCTTCTGCCTGACTTCCAGGTACAGCATTCATAGCTACATGGTCCCTCTTGCCATCCTCAACGGTACAAGGGGAAGGACTCTGGTCAGCCAGTAATTTGCAGCGACCTGTGAGTGCGGACTTGGCAAATGAAGCTCCTCCAGATCTGATCCTGGCTTCAATAGCCTTGATCAGTGGAGCAGCGGCCTTGGGGGGTACCACACGAGCACCACAGGCAATGGCAGTTGCATGCACTTGAGGATTTGGGCCCATGTATGACTTACAGTGCTCTGATAGATTTCCCATGGATGGAGATAGAGCCAGTACACCACTCTGAGATGCTGCTGCTGGCTGCAAGGGTGCATCCTGCAATTCAGTGGTCGGATCTGGAGGGCGAACAGAAATTGGCAATGCCTCTGTTGGAGCCGCCACAAGTGCATATGAGCCACCTGGGGTTCCTAGTGTTCCAACTGTTTCAGTTCACCAGATGGAAACACATCAAATAAGTTTGTGCATTGTTATAAATAGGATCCCAAGCTAAAGAAATCAAGATAAAACAGTTAAGTAATGCTATCTGCATGGCCATAGAGACTATAAATCTTGCTCAGCAAAGGTCTCCTCTCATCTGACCCCATGGTAGACCCAAATAGCAACTGGAAGGTGTTTCATGCATAGGCAAGAAAACTTAGGTTAATGTTCATTAAGCATCTAGAATGGCCACTTAATATTATAAGATGTTATAATTACTTTTTGAAAGAAGAACGCTCTGCTCATAAATATCTAAAATCCTTATATAATCTTTCTTCTGGAGTAGATAAAAATAGAAAGAATAAAATGGTAAGATACAGGTAATTCAGCAACCAGAAAAGAAAGATAATGAATGATCAATTATTGACAAGAAATGTTAAAATTTTGACATTTTAAAATAGATGGCTTCAAGTCATCCAAAATTATTTTTTCATGAATAAATGCTGATCATTTGAAGTCATACTGTAAGATTGCAAGACAAGCATACATACCCCTTTGTAAATCCAGTAAGCATTTTTATTTCTCTAGCAATACAGTGGACTAGCAAACCATGTAACCGACAGAAAACAAACTAATTTTCATGATGGTTTGATGAATATAAGAAAATAGGTGGATCAATAATGCAACAATGCTTATTCATTTAATTCCTAAAGATACTAATATGTTTGCATCTTCTACCAGGTCACTCACAAAATTCTGAATTTCTTTTTCTACTTATGATTACTACTCTCCCAAGCCTTCTGTAACCCTATCTTCATCAACAGGTGAAGTACAATATAAATAGCCATACGTCCGTAACAGGACCTCACCCATATATAATGGACTGATATGGTGCTTTATCAACACATGGTCTGTATATTGGTGCCGACACAACTAATGTATATATCATGTGTAAATACAGTATTGTACAAGAGGCACACTGGTACCGAAATATTACCAACATTGTATGATGTGACCCATATGCACCAGTATCCAAATCCTTTCTTACTGTATTTCTTCCAGAGTCAGTCTAGAGTAAACCAGCTATAAGTAATGTTTGTAGATGAATTCAAGACATCTAATATGATTTTTCTTACGAACAAAAATGCTAGGTTGTCTTCCAGTTGGGAACAATATTATTGTACATTGTTCCATAACAATCAAATTCATTTCCAATATCAAAAGGATAGATGAAGTAGATGGATTCATACAATGCCATTAAATCAAATATCAAATCACCAAATTTGTTAATCAATTGCAAAATGCAAACTAGTAAATAAAGATAGCTTATCAATACACCTTAATCTAACCCAAAGAAAAGGCTAAGAATTTATATGGACATTTACTAAATATGGTCCCGAATGTATAATATCTTCTTATTTTTCTCTTAAGTTTCTTCTACATTGCTTTTCAGCTATCTTCTCTCCTTTAATTGTTTACATACTATTTTCTCCCACATGATTCATGACATTTAATTGTACTTTTACATAGATGGTCTTTATTTATTAAAAAAAACTTTCATGAATAAATATTCTGTTATCTTCAAGGCAGGTCCAATATGATTCCAGCACATTGATGCAAAATCATCATTTTCTTCCAAGCCATAAATATTGTTGTGGAAAATCCTTTTCTATTATATCCTATGAAATCCAACCTGCATCATTAGTAAGCCTCATATCAAACAACTCAAATTTTGTGATCAAACACTTGTGTAGCCAAGTGCCCAAATACTTGGGATCAAGGTTTTTGAAGACCAATAGCTCGACCATCTCAGTGATTGGCCAATGCCAAGATGGTCTGAGATGGCAATTTATCTTGGACGAGATGAGCAGCCTAGTAGATTTTTAAAGAAAATTCAAAATCCTAATTTTTTGGAATAAAATAAGGACTAGATCACCAAAACAATGATCTAGGTTTCACCTCATTCCTGTGGCCCTCTTGCTCCCCCAAGCATCTCTTTACATTCCACCCAGCACCATCACTCCTTCATGCCACCACAATTGATCCCCTTCCTAGCTCATCTTCGCCAATGATCTCACTTTCCTTAGAAGGCAAAAAAAGATTATCAATGCCAACCGATATTCATCTATCATATTGGCCTGTGCTTTTGGATATTTAGGTTAGCACAACCATGATCTAAGAGCTGATATTTAATATTTATCGTGTCGATGAGTATCCATTGCTAATACAAAATTGATCTCAGCCAAGACCTTGTCCGAGATTAGAAAAACCTTGGGTGGGATAAGGCTGGATGGTTATTGTTACAATACCGAAACATGTCTCCAACTCGAAGAATCCATGTTGGATACATATCAGCAAATTCAATACACATCAAACACTCAGATGCTTTTTAAATATCTGATTGCGTTAATGATTAGCAGAGAGTTGGGTTCTTTCAATAAAGAGTTTGACTCATCATAATGCAACAAGTGGACCTTTGCTCTTTTAGAGGTTGGTCAAGGATAAAAGGGAGGACCGGTGCATGAAGCTCCCTCCATTGTAGGGCATGGGGAGGCCACTGTGCAGCAGCCTTACCCCCACGAGTGGAGAGGCTATTTATTTCAAGTCTAAATTTTTGGGATGCAAACACCAAAATTTCATCAAGGATATAGATATTAAATTTTATTGAGAAAGGGAAGAAGCCCACCTACACTACAATTAAACAAGTCCAGATTTTTGGGATACACCAGCCAAAAAAGTAAATATTAAAAGTTTTTGAAATCTCATGTTTTTTTCATATCCTTAAGCCAAGCTAGGAGTAATGATGGGGAAGAATATATAAAATGAAAGTCCTCAACAAATTATAGTTTTTTCATTTTGCTTTAAACAATCTCTAAAAATAAAATAAATAACATTCAGATTTTTTGTACATGTCCTTGTATTTCCTTTTGTCCAAATTGCCAACTCAGAAACATCATACATGTCAGCATTTGATGCTTGCATTTGTCTATGCAACATTAGACTCAAATATTCTAACTCACAAGCAAGGACTGTAATCCTCCCCAGGCGAACCTAATTAAGAGAACTCAAATTACAAACCTGGACCTGAACCTATTAAACTGATGAAGCATGTTATTATGGTCCGTCTTGAACCACATGGCTTTATGGAAGATGTAAGTAAAGGTAGATGACACTCAAGCAGTTTTGGCAGCCATCAACACCCTTTAATATCATGCATCTTCATTTTTATTCATATAGAACACCAAATAGAATAAAAATTAAATAAATCTGCATGCCCAACCTTTCAAAATTGCAAGTGACTCTAAACTTTCTATGCTGCATTAATTTGCCACATATTCTTTCCAAATCAATCAGAAAGCTAATTAAAACAATATATGGTTTAACATTTTGGCTAGCTTATCAGCCCATAAGCCTAATGACTGCTATTAGTCAAGAATGTAGGATGCAGTATGATGCAAGATGATATTATAAACTCCCAAGTGATTTCACTTCTTTAACTCAAATTTAAAACTGGTTAGCATAAGGGATTATTTTTCGTTACTTATACTAGACCCAGAAGCATGTATGTTAGTTAGTGCTTGCTAGAGAAAATATGAGTTAACAACCATAGAAACAATTGTTCCACAAAAGAATTGCTTGATTAGAATTTTAAGAACTTTCAAGTACTTCATATAAAGTTGTGCCAATGGTTAAGTTATATTTATATACCAACTTATTCAGAAGGATCAGTGAACTATGCCCTCATACCTTCTCCAACCAACTTTAACATTGTTCACCAATTACAAAAGATACTTAGAAGGAAAAATAAAAAAAAAATAGAGAAAGAAAGAATGAAGGCAAAATAGTCTCATAGAGGATTGCTTAATGGATGTAAGAAGAAAGGTATCACCGATAACAACCTGAACGAGATGTTGGTAAGCTTCCCATCACAGGCATATAGAGTGTCACAGGCACTGCAGGAATAGCCACCATCTGTGCCTCAGAGGCACCTGGAGTAGTCAAGTTGTTGCCACTTCTTGGAGTTGAGTCAGCTTCAGCTACGGTAGTAGGATCCAAGTTCTGCAAATTTAAAACAAAAACTAAATAATGGTGCACAGAGAAACTAATTCAGGAAAATTCAAAAGAAAATAGATAATAAAGAAAAATATTCATGTGACAAACTAAATAGATTTCTACAAGATCATAAAACTGCTCGTTTAAACTTGTAGCTGAAACTTCTATTTTTAAAAACAACAAGCATTGAACAAAATTTATTGGACAGGAATATAAATTCAAAATTATATATTCCTTGGCATAGACATTTAGGCATTGCTCAATACTAGGGCCTCAATGTATTATATAAAAAAGACTGAATTTTTTTTTTTGTCACAGTTTCACACCAATGTTCAGAATATGAAGTCATATGATTCCTATAGGATTTGATCAAATCCAATTACCCACACATTACATTTAAAAAAGAAACTACATAAATTACGAATAGATTAGCTTGCCAAATAAATATATGGTGAGGTGTTGCCAAATATTCCATATCTACATAATAATTGTCTATAAAATGCACGTGGAATTATATGGCTACCAAATATGAAAAGCGTTAGAGGCTAAATTCAGCCCATTTTTACATTAATAGAAAATTGCTATTAAATGGCTGACAATTATGCAATTATGGACTGCCCAATTTCTTGAAGAATTGTACTCCTTCAATAAACACAGCTAGATGATTTTAATACACAATCAAGAATTTTCAAAATAAAGCAGATACGCAAAGCAATTATAGCAGTTTGCTAGAAAACCTGAGATTTCTGGGCTACAGAATCAAGCTCCACATCTTGATCCACTGTCTGAATCACCATCTTCCTTTCTGCAGGCAAAACAGAACTTTCTGATCCATTTCCAATCGACCCTTCTGTAGGTGGTGCGGAAGGTAATGATTGTTTTAGAACACTGACAGCATTTGTGATGTTCAAAACTTGAGTAGGACAGGCTGTATGCACATCATCTGATGGATTATGCAATAACTGACCATTTGCTATATTTAGGATCAGTGGGACCTGAACAGGGTGATCGGACAAAATTGAATTACTAGGTGAAGTAGATTATATCAGCAAAAAAATTAAGGGGCCGGTTGACATGTTTGAGTTGATGTGCTGTTATTACCTGCTTGACTTCACTCAAGCATTGCAAGTTTTGCAAAGCTTTCGCTTGTGCTGGATGGACAACAAGAAATGCCTGTTTAGTTCCACCAATAGTAGTCCTTGCTGTGCAACAGCAGAGGCACCATTTTTGGCTGCAGCAACCTTCTCGACGGCCTCTTTCAGAGCAGACATTGCCACATTGTAACTGTCTTCAGTTGCAGACCCTTCTTGTGCATACTTAATGGCTTCATAGCATAACTGGTTATATAGGACAGTTAGTGATTCTCGACTTGTGCCTTCTGTTCCAGCACAAGATTCATCCATGACCATCCCATTAGGCTTTATATATGCTCCTTGCAAATTACTGACTTTTCCAGCATTGCTATGTGATTCAAGATGAGGCATCTTTAAAGTTGCAAGAGCATGATTATGCTCCTTCTCAAACTTTGTAACAACCCATTTTCCTGAGTTTGCTCTCTTTACAATAATCATAGCTTTACATCCTATCCTTGTTATCACTCTAGGACGCTTGATTTTTCCTTCATCTATTATCTCATTTTTTACACGAATTTCACGAAACCCTTCTTTGGAACAAACAATCTGCCGAGAAATAATTGAGTTATCACGTCTAGAACGGCAATACTTGCTAATACGTGCACGAAAACCCATTTGTCTTGCATATGTTATGTAGAACGCCTTTGCAGCTTCTTCAGACTCAAACTCCATCCCCTCATATGGCTCCTGAACATCACCTCCATCGCTGATGTACGATTGTAGTAAATCATCATCCTTACGTATTGTCCTAATCTCTAGTTTTCTTGGAGGCACTGGCCCATGGTTATGCTCCTTCACAAATTTGGTGACAATCCACTTCTCAGGGCCTATTTTTTTAACCATAATCATTGCCTTGCAACCAACCCTTGTGACTGCTCGTTGTCGCTGTCTTCGCTCACCCAAAAGACCTTCATTAGCACGAGCTTCGCGAAAACCCTCTTTGGAACATACAATTCTCCGAGAAATAATCGAGTTGTCACGCCTTGAACGAGTGTACCTGCTGATACGGATGCGAAATCCCACATGCCTAGCATATGCAGCATAGAATGTCCTTGCTGCTTCTTCAGAATCAAACTCCATGCCCTCATATGGTTCCAGATCTGTATCACCTCCAGATGCAATTATTTCTCCTTTTTCAGGATTTTGCATCATTTTATTATATTCATCTGCAGAAGGCTCGATATTCATAGGAGCAATGGCAACTTCTGTTTTGCCATCTTCCAACTCCATATGGGATTTGACTAATTCATTTTCCATCCTCAATGTCCACTGTGACAAAGCAGTCTGTCAGTTAAATCAAATCAGATTAGCTTGATTTGCAAAACAAAGCAACTACTATACACTGGAAATATCTGTTGGCAATTTGTCTTCTGATATATTAACAAGGTTTTAGGTATAGACTTGTACTGTTGATGGCTTTAGGTATAGAGTTGAGCTTTAAACTGGAAGCTCATTTGCCCACGGTAGGAGATATTAAGACTTTGAAATTCCCAAATGGGAATGTACATAAATTTACACCAAACTGAGTCACCAGATACGAATGTCAATTTTTTGAATAATATTAAATAAAAAATTTAATGGCATCATCAAAATCGATAAATACATCATTTTTTAAAGAAAAAAGGTATATCTCCGAACAAAGACAAGAAATAGACAACAAATATGCATCAAGCAATTGATAAACAGCCATCACTGGTTGATAACCTAAATGTCTTTCACAGAGGCCACAGAGCTCCTAAACATTTCATGAAAAATCATGGATTATTACATAGAGAGTGAATCATATCAGTTATCTGGGAAGAATTCTGAGACTCGTTCAGCAATGAAAATTTTGTAATAGCTAGAGATTTCTTCAACATTAGAGAGTTTAGGGACTAAACATAGAACTCAAAATATAGCCGGGAAATAGGAATTAATGCAACATCAAAAAGCAGAAAATGTTGAATTTTAGCTAAATAAATAATAGCTACTATTTTTAAAATGACATTATTGCTTAATGTGCGCATATACTTTTGCAATTATAATTAAATTAATACATGTAGAGAGATAGACTTGACAATATTCGAACTTAGCTAAGCTTGGATCCAATTACTTTCCCCGTCCTTGGATCCACACAGTTAAGGGATTCCATAAATGGAAAAAGTGAAAAAAAATAGGATGGTTCTGGATCCATATAGATGAAGAAAGTGATCGAATTCTAAACTTGACTACATTTGAATATAGCCATATTTACATCTATATATATACATACATACATAGATGTATGCATGTACGTATCATACATGTATAGAGAAACTTGGCTACATTCACGTGTAGCCAAACCCAATCTGATCATCTCCTCCATCTATATGGATCTCCAAAAGGCCACCCATTGACCACTACTAGCTGCCTAAAAAAAAGAAAAGTATTTATAAGATGAGACGCGCATCTATGACACAGGACAATACAATCCACGTCTTTACCATAAAAACATATACCTGTGATATAATATCTACATATGTATATTCATGTATGATACAGCAGCATAGGAATATGATATAATATATTATCCCATTTTCCCATCTCATAAATGCATGTCTCATATCATGCTTCTCCATTTTTAAAGCAGGAAATGGTTGTTGATGGATGGTAATGAATGGTCTTTTGGTTTTCAGATCTATACGAATCTAATGGTGAAAGAAATGATAAGATTTGAACTTAGCTTCGTAAATATAGCCAAATCTCTTAGGTACATACGTATGTATGCATATGTACGTACGTATAAAATTAAACTCCACGTGCTAAAATTAATATTTCCATTGGACATATCCAAATTAAATCAGAATTTGAAAACCCCACAGCATTCTAATCATCTCCAATTGCCCATGTTTTCTATCTAAATCACTGCTTATATTAAAGTATCAAATGACCACCGCCTCCAGATTACGGTGAAAACCATCCTATTTGTTACCCAGACCCTTCTATTTAACCTTAAGTATGCACACCCAACACTTGAAGTGGGACTTTGGTACTTTGGTGCAGCACTTGGACGCAAGTTCCTCCGTAAATTCTTAGATACTAAGAGGACACGACAACAAGATATGTACACGCTCCCGACACATGAGTCAGAGTCATGTATCACAGCATGCATGATACGGCGTTCATTAAATCCACTATGTATGCACATACTGTAGAGTGACTTAGACATCGTGAGTTACAGCACTCGATCTTAATTCCAAAAACTTCTTTTTCAGCCATAAATCAAAATCAAAATCTTGGAAGGTTGCATCAGTATTCAGATTTCAAAATTTTAAAACGCCGATCCAACAGTTCTCGCTCTGTATGCATAAAAGCGCAAGCTCTTTTCTCCCAACCAAGTCCAACCATTTAAAAGCGCGAATAAAAAGGAGGTAACTTTTCAAATATTGACACGCTTTGGTCGCAGGTAATGAAAAAAAAACCAAGGGTGGTGGCAATTCGAACTAGGATCAGAACGGATTACCTTTGAGATTACTACTCGAACTTCTCCTGGGAGCTAAGGAAACGAATCCATCACTCCGGGAGGGGGGGAAGATGTCGGAGCCCTTGCTGGCTCGGCTATGGATCCGTGATCCATGAGGAAAGAGGAGTTGCGGCATTGGATCAAAGAGGATCAGAGTTCAATGGAGAGAAGGGGACTCTAGGGCTTCGATCGGACGGGGGAGAGAGAGAGAGAGAGAGAGGAGAGAAGGCGAGCGCGAGATAGAGGGAGAACGGGGAGCGAATGGACGGTTGGGGTTTGCGCTGGGCCAAGATCTCGATAAAAGAGGAGAGGTCACGAATGGATGATTGGGTGCGCGACGGGGCCCACCACAAACCGGACGGATCGGGGCTCCCGTGATCCACAATTAACGGTGAAATTTTTTTTTCCTTTTTTTATTTTTACGAAACAGTTTAAAAGGCCTAGATTATACTAAATTTTGAAGCCGGTGTTAACGATCATCATTAAAAATAGGGACACCCCCGTGCGTTGCACGGGCTGTCTTTAAATTTTAATTATTTTAAAAAATTCAAAAATAATTTAATTTATTAATAATAATAATAATAATAATACAATATTTTATAAACTTTCTTTTATTTAACTATTATATTTATTTTAATTTATTATAACTTATGTTTTTTTTTATTTTTATCTTTTATTTATAATTTCGTAAGATCTGTTTCAAATTTGGATAAAAGAGTAGGATTGCGTTAATAAAGCAGATTTATGTAATTGGTCGTTGAGTTGAATTGGATTGATTATTTTTATTTTTTATTTATCTTATTTTTTAATATATTATGTTTCATAATTTTTAATGATTATTTAATCACTTTCGGTGAAGCGACTACACTTGCATCGTGGCGTATCCTTTGATTGTGAATACCCGGAGGTTAAGCATTGTGGCTACCAAGTGGTAGGTTATGGTCATCCTCTTGGGGCGAGCATGTTATTCTTTCAAAATGGCTTCAATCTTAGGTTAGTATTTGATTGTCAAAATATTATTTTTAGATAAGTGTAAAGAGTAAAATTATTCAAAGGATAGATAAGAAAATAATCATCTTTTTTAAATAATAATTTTTTATCAAGAAATAGCTTTAGTCATTTTTGGATTCTCTGATTAATCTTTTTTTGATTAACTTTTTTCAAGCTTATTCTTTGTAGTTATAATCCCTTATCCTTTATTTCAAACATAGCCTTAGCTTCATAAACTGACCGCCCGCCTACACAATCACCGAGTTATCAAGAAAATAAGCCATTGTGATTAAAATTAATTAATCAAGCATAGAAATATCTAAATTATTTTTCATACGAATAATTTTTGTGGATAAAAAAAAGTATCTAAGAGTAGAACCATGTTACTCTCTCTACTTACTCATGTTAGTCTTATCTAATCTGCTACCAAACCCAAATCTTAATCATCGCTGACACTAATATTTATATACATAATATGAAAGTTTAGCCCTATTCAGGCAAGCTGTGATTTATAAAAATAAAAAAAAAGAAGAATTATGTAAACAAAAGAAAGCAAAAAACAAATAAATATGGCTTTATCAAGCAAATCAAAAAATAAACCTAATAGAAGTTAGCATGTGAAAAGATGGAAAACTACTCCTTGATCGATCCGTAACCTGACGGCAATATTCAGACCCTTATTTGCTCCATGAATCAATCAACTCTGCAAGGAACTACATCATCCCAAATGGCCTTCATTTGTAAGACTTTATGGAGTACCATCTAATTTTTTTTTTCTAAAAAAAATCCATTTCTTTATTCTTAAATCCAAAAAAATAGAGGAAATAAAAAGAAATGAAGATCATTAATCAATTATACGCAAAGTAAAGAATCAAAGGGCCACAATTCTTCTTAATCATCAAGCCATGAAGCTCCTTGAACATCCTTTTGGTACTCTTTGCTTATCTATGGTAGGGTTTCTTCATTGTCCTGACTTTTATCAGAGCAAGTAAGGCTGTTAGTTTGAGACATCACCTCACTAATTAGAGGTTTCTGCCAACATAGCATTGTTGTAGTTCCAATCTATTAATGAAATAATTAGTATTAGAAGCTCTAATTATCCAATAAAAAAATGAAGATGCGACTCTGTTGCATTTCGAATCAAACAACTCATGTTCGTAGCTTTGTTTTATTACATAAAATAATTTTATGCAATAAACTGCTATTAATAAAATCAATCTAGTTTTTTATCCAACACATAGTGGAATGTCATGTTGCCACCAAAGGCTATAGTTGCTTTAGCCACTTACGTGCGCGCCAAAATAGGAATGGCAATGGCTCAGAGATGGCTCGAGATGGCTATATCGATCTTCATTCCCATTAGAAAAAGTCTTATTCTGTTAAGCCGTTATAATTAACGGGACAGAAACAGAGATATCCGACCAAACAACTGGGTACCCATTTGTTCACATAAAAAAATAAAATTATTTTATTAGATTTATAATTTATTAAAAATTAAAAAAATAATTTTTTTAAGATAAGATGAAGACCATGAAAGAAAGAAGAGCAAGAGTTAGGAAGAATAAATTCAAACGTATTTTACTATATATATTTTTTATTTATTTTAAATTATATATATAATTTAAATATATTATATTAAAGCGGGGATAAAATGGATAAACGAGAATAGAGCGAAGAATATTATTTTCGGACCATTTATCTATATAGTTATTAACAAAAAATCTTCGTTATCTCGTTAAACCGTTTAGATCAAATTTTTTTTGATCCGTTAAAAATGATTTTTATAAACAGTCAAAAAAAAAAAAAAATTGGCATCCCTAAACTAAAAGGCTAACATTTGCATTGAGGTTCGTATTTAGCATGGCAGATCGCATTAAACGTGCACACCATCATTTCGATCATGTCCTTTAGGAGATCGTTAAAATTTAGTATAGAAGTCTTAGAAATTAAGATGTCATCTTCTGCCCATATTGCCATCCAGCAGTTTTTGGCACATGTTTCTTGTGTATCGATTATTTATTTTATTTTATTTTATTTTATTTTATTTTATTTTATTTTATTTTATTTTTTTTTTTTTTTTTGCGAGAGGACATTGTTTGGTGACATGCCTGCCCTAGTTGTCTGAAGAAAGAATAAAAAAAGGCCTAAAATCTTCTGCTCTTGTTTCGGTTAATAGAACGCATGGTTGATAGCACCTTCTTATATCTTGTGTCTCAGATAGATTGAATCTTGATTCGGTAGTACATGTTAATAATAATAATAATAAGTCATCCATTTATTTTTATATATCAGTGGAATGAGATAAATTCCTTGGAGGGTTAGTGAGAATTCACCATCTATCTTAATACATGCAGGTAAAGCAAGGAGCATGATACAACAAACCCTTAATTTTAACTTTTTTATAAATAAATTTAAAATTAATTTTTTTCCTTGACCACTCATTTTTATGTAATGGAGTCATCAACCGCACTTACTAATGGATCATGCCCTTGTGTTGCGTCACCATCCCCTCTCCTGTTGATTTTAAGCCGTCCCAAGGGAGCCAGTTGACTCTGACGAAAATGCTACGATTATTCTTTGACAAATTTTTGCTCCTAGATATTTGATCTATTTTATGAAAGGTCTTCAAATTTTAGATTTAACATGTTTATCGAAAAGTTAACTCATCGATGGACTGAATGACATGGGCTGCAGTTTATCTTTCTGATTTTTTGTTTTAAAAATAGGAAGATCCTGTCCAATTATACTTAAACGGCTTCTATTTTTTGGCTTACTGGGACTGACTCGTATTAGATTGATGTGATCATTCATTTATTTTTAAAAAAAATATATTAAATAACTTCTATTTTTTGATTTATCAAAATTGACTCGCACTAAATTGGTGTAATTATTCGTCTATTTAAAAAAATAAAAAACTAGTTGAAGAAAGACTAAAATACAAAAAAAAAAAAAAAAAAATAGAGATACCACAGCCGTCAACTTTATATATGTTATTGGCATTCAAACCCATGTACAGCGGCATGGCATGCCATTCTTCAATCAAAAGTAATATCGCACTTTACTGAACCAAATTACTACAAGTAATTATTTCATCAAGTCAGGCCTCATAGCTGATAATTCTTGTTAACAGTCATTTATATACCGTTAATATGTGGAAGATATCACACAGAAGGTATGCTACTGTTGCTGGCTTTTGGGGGGGCTTATTCCATTCGTCAATGGATCGTACCATATGGGTGAAGCTTTTGTCTTCTTCATCCACCATCCTTCCTTTTTTCTCAGGTACTTTTCAGAAGGTCGTCGTTATTTCAACTCCAGTTTATATTTCACATTCTTCTGCGTTTAGTTACCTTTGAGGATACATGGCATCTGCTAAATTCTAATACATCGTTTTCTTCTAGGGAAAGATATTATGATGTACCAAAACTTTGGCCTGCCACTTTGGTAATTGAATTCAGAGAAGCCTGAGAGATTATTTTCAGGAGCAAGGACACAGTTTGTTCGCTGACGCCACATTTCGCCTAAAAAGCACTTGTTTTTTGTAATCAGAATAGCAGTCAGCTTTGCCTGGTGACTGCAGGCAGTGGCGGAGCTCAAATTATGCTATAATTTTTTTTTTTTAAAGAGGTAAGTATTAGTTTTTATTTACTTAGATCAGAATTTTATTAGCATGTTACCAAATTATTGTACAAATAAAAAGAATAATTAATCATATATGACATAATGTAAATTTTGATTAAGCTTAAAAGTCCTTTCTTGTAATACTTTTAACTTTAATAACAAAATTTTTTCAGCACCTTCTCTACCACATCAAGGGGGATTTTAAGATTTTGGAGGCCAAAGCCATCTTTTAGAATAATTTAGTAGCAAGCAGGAGTCACAGCTTACAGCGCATTGCATTTGCTCTTTAAACATATGGCTAACATTTCGATTTCATTAAGCTTGTCAGTTCTTTCTATTGATGTGCATTGTATTTACTCGTTATAAACAGCTTGTAGGCCAGAGTTTTGCTAAGCAGGAGGGCATTGATTTGAACACTGCACATAAAAAGATGATCATTCTTTTGTGGCTATTAACTGTTTTGCCTCTGGACTTATTTCCTCCAATTTTTGTGTTCCCTTCTCCGGATCTGAACAATTTGTTTCGATGGTTTTGTAGGAAATTTTTGAACATTTTGTGATAAAGACTTTAAAACAAATTCAATCAGTTTTTCCTTCTGTTATACATGACAAGAATTTGTGAACAAGATAGCTGACACCTTCTATGAAGCTACTTGCTGCTTGTGGTTTTAGCCAGCATTTCAAACTTTAGCTGACACCATGCAACTGAGAGTTCCAGAAACATTGTTAGCCAAGTAAAAATCTCCAAGACCCCAAAAAAAAAAAAAAACGGTTGATGAAAAAAGAATCCCAACTCCAAAATTTTCAAAGATTTTAAGTTCAAAGAAAAGAGAGAAGGATCGATCGCATATATTTCCCATGCAAATGACACAATTTCACAGAATAATGCATCAATGAGTGGCTCCTGCATACCTGAATCAAACAAGTGCATCACATAGACCTGATAATTAACAGCCATCCTTGGCTAACAGCCATGCACTTGATCAATCAAGTGCAGTGTATGAAACTAAAACTGACAGCAAATTAATTTGATTCTAGTAGCTTATACCAGTATCCACCACCTAACTTAGCTTGTCTATCTCAAGACGATTATTATCATGCTGGCATATTTTCTTCCCTTGTTTGCCACCATAATGCTGTCCTCAAGTGTGCATTATGTCATCAACCATATAGCACCTGGCATCACAATGTGGATCTGGACCACAGGTTAGGCTGGTGTGAATCAGGCGTCACCAGCTAAAACTACTCTAAGGTAGTGTTTGATAGGAAAAATATTATTCATGGATAACTGTACGGGATAGAGTTTATCCCCTGGCTATCCCTAAGGATATCCCATGGCTATCCCTAAGGATATCCCATGGCTATCCCATTGATCATATCAAATGCAAAAAGGTAAATCCATAGGATAACTTTTTTTACTCTTATTTGGAGGGATAACCAACTATTCCTGCATTCTCTAGGAAATAAATTGAGGGGATATTAACCATGGATTATTCCTTTGGTTAACTTTATTCTCTGCTATTCCTTATAGTTAAGGCTTTGGGAATAAGAGGGGATATCCAAGGGATATCCCCTCTTATCCCCTATTTCAAACACCACCTAAATCAAGCAAAACTTAACAGTTTTATTCCGTTTAGACAGATTCTACATGATTCTGTGCATGTCACAAATCAAAACCAAGAACCGCCCTGATTTCGCATTGTTTCAGTTCAATATGTCCCATAGGATTACAAATAAATCGGATCAAGTTAGATCATGTTTGTTCCCGAACCAATCAGCTTATGTTTGGATTAATTTTAAATCCAAACTCAACTCATTTACTGAGCAGATCGGATCAGATTGAGTATATGAAATGAATTTTAGATTTAACGACTCATTCAAATCTATTCGGATCCAAAGACAAGCATCTAACTTTTTTATTGCTAAAATTTAGTAACTAATAATCAAATATTTCCATTAAAAAATTTAAATAAGATTAAAAAGAATCAACTTTAACTTAAATTTTTATTCAAATTCTTAATTCTATCCAAATAAATGATTATCCTTAAGTTTATAAATTATGATATTCAAATATATAATGAAATATAATTATTTAGATATAATTAAAAAATATAGTTGTTAAATGAAAAGAAAAATTAATTTAAATTAGAGTTCATTCAATAAATTTATAAAAATAATGAGAATGAAGGAAAATAAGATTTATATAATTAAAGTTCAAATTTGATTCAATACACATATCTCTAAATACGGATCAGATCAAATTTAATCGAATCAGGTTGATCTCGCCCATATACAGCCTTGATGTCCCAAACTAAGCAATTTGAGGTGATTCGATGAACCATGATCACTGTATCATGTGTTCTCATGTGTGATTTCCATGGAGAGTGCATAAATCAATTTCATATTGACTACATTAAATTTAGAGGAAAAAATCTAGTCTAGTGATGGTCTAAGTAGATTGATCACCTAGTGCAAGGATGCCATTGATTGGTATTCCAAATGTTTTCTATCATGTAGCTCAGCTCTATATTATGGTCAAGGTGACTTGGAGACTCGCAAGGATTCACCCCTAGTTTTTTAATGTAACAATATGATCCTCTGTTATCCAAGACTATGGTAAATATGGCAATTAAGATAACCATAGCTATTTTGGCAAATCTAAAGCTGTCAAACCAATCCTTCAAAAACTTTTCAAGAACAAAAGTAAATCCATTTTACTTGCATGCTTTGCAGTAATCTCTCCTTGAAATTTAAAGCCAGTTGAGGACACATACAAACCTTTTCTTAGAGGACTCCATGGGAGAAATGCACCTAAATTCAATTGAAACATTCTCCTTTGATATCCATAAATATTTGCAGGACAAAGGTTTAAGTTGTGTTTTAGAACATGTTAAAATATCTCCAAGAGTAAACTCCATGCAGTTGTATGCTACCTTTTGCAACGATCCTTGGTTTATATGCCTTTCAATGCAGCTGCTAAGCTTCAAGTTCAGTGGCAATATACATCTGCACCCACTAGGCTTCTTTCTAAAGCCACCATTTCCACCTCCATTTGCTGAAACTGGACCACACTTTTGCTCTATTTCATATTTGTGCACAGAAACCTAATAAAAACAAGATAATATGACAGAAAGTTAATAAATGTGACTCTCTAACTTAGCTTTGTCACCATGTAATTCAAACTACATGTATAATGCATAATCTCTTAGAAAAACTAATCTCTTGATTTCTTTATTAACTTCTGCAGTAGATAGGATTAGCCACCAAATGGAGTACTGTCATTGAGAAGTCTTGGTGCAAAATCTTATTCATTTGACCACAGAGAGATTTACTTCTTGAAGTTAATATTAAGGGTGAAATGTTAAGTGGGGCTAATTTCCGGTTTTTCATATTCTTTGCTTAGAAAAATCAATAAAACAATAAATATAGGTATTAATAATTCTTGAGCACAACCATACTTTTGTGGCATGATCGAGATAACTAGAGATAGGCTAATGGAGAATCACCACCATAATGCCTAGTCTCAAAACATTTTTTTCCACTCCAAAAAAGCGGAAGTATTCCCTCCATCAGTCTTAAGTTAACTATAATCATGAGATTGCCTATAACGGACCATGTTTATTGATAGAAAATTTTATCCACGGACATTATTATCTATATGAAACAAACTACATGAGTAAAAAAAAAAAAAGATTCACAATTTTGATCTTATATACCAAACTAGTTAGATATAAGGTCAACATGGAACCATATCATACTGACATTTGGTATGGTAAAGTATATCAATCCGATAGTCATTTAGCATTGCTTGGGTTTTTTTTTTTTTTTTTTTACTTTTCTAGGTGTTATGATAATTTAAAGTTTAGAGATCTTGGGATTGTCATTTTAAGAATATTTTAATTTATATGTATGCCAGGCTATAATTAGTTCGATACTGTACCATATGTATCATACTGAACCAAGTAAGAGCAATGATGGTAAGCAGGACAAAGAGCAGATGATAGAAAGGAAGGAGAGAGAGAGAGAGAGAGAGAGAGAGAGTTAACTTTGGCGATAATCCTTTTCTCTCTCCCCAATCTGCAATTTTGAAGAGGATTAGAGTTAAGACTTTGGCAACAAACGATAGGTAACAGCAAGGGCTTGATATGTAAAGAGGGCGACGAACAAGCGCTGAGCAAAGAAGATTAGGGCTTTATTTATATGGGAGAGATGTTGAATGAAAAGGCAACTGATGCAAAAATAAAAGAGACTTTTTTATATTTATTAATAGGTCAAACCAATATGAAACCTAAATCTATGGCCATTCAAATCCAATACTCGTGAATTGACTTGAATCATTGAATCGTCCTAGATCAGTATGGTTTAGTGTCTCCAAATTGATTGATTTGGAATGGTTCGGTAGAGCTTGGCCTCAAGAGACAATAAGACAATTTGATGTGATTTTAATAAAAAATAATATGTCATGCAAATGCTTAGCTTAAAAATAAATATATCAAATAAATTTGAACTATTAAATATAGACAAATATTTAGTCTCTTGTGGAATGTCTTGTTACTCATAGATATTAGTATCTTATTTAAAGTTTGGACCTTTGACTTGACTCTAACCTAGATATTACACCCACCTCTACATGTAATAATATAGATCTTTTAGATAGCCACCCTAATACTGATTTTTAGTCTGATACTAAGCCACCATCTCATCTAAGAAAAGATTAAGACTCTAAAACCTGACTCGTAATCTAGCTAAGATTGTGCAAAGTAGCAGCCACTCAAATACATTGTCTCAAACAAAGGAAATTCATGCGGGTCATACAGTGTCTATATAATATAATATAATGCATGATAAGAAAAACATGGACATTCAAAAACCTTACTTCGCATGCTATATCATCGGTTGCAGCAACCTTAAGTCATAAATCATAGAGTCTAAATCATGCAAAATAGTCTACATCTTGTACGACATGAGTGAAACGAAACTCGTCAATGAATAGCCTTTCTATATTGACAAGTCATACACGCACCTCCATACCTAGTACTACTACTATGCCCACTAGATGCATGTTCACTTAGATTGCCATTATCATCATTGTTTGTATGACGAGTTGATTGAGGGTCCAAATATTTTAGAATCGAAATTAAAGGGCTTCTCATCAATCCTCTCCAATGTATTTTTTTCTTTCGCTTTATTGTTAGTTTAAGAAATCTACTAGTTGCCCTTGCCTAACTGCCTGTGCTAGGTGGCTCTAATAAGCCCACCATCATGACTAGCCCTAGTCTTACTTTTTTTTTTTTTTGGTACAGACGGATGATCACACCAACCTAGAATGAGTCAAACCCGAAATATCGGAATACAATATTTGGCCTAAAATAGTAGGGCAAGGGTCACCCCACTGCCAGCTCCAAAAGCCAGAGTGATAAGCCACTCGGGCAGCAATCCAATCCGCAGCTCCATTGGCTTCCCTGTACCGAATCTGGGCACTCGCAGCTCCTGGAAGAAGAGATCTGATATCACTGATCACGGGGATGGACAACCGATAGTCAGTGGAATCCTGACGGATCCAGCTAATAACTGTAGCAGAATCACCTTCAATAATAAGCCTTTGGACACCCAGGGTCCGAAAGGCATAAGAAATACCAGCCCACGCCGCATACAGTTCAGCATAGGGGACAGTAGAGTCAAGCAATCCAAATCCGCCAGCCGCAATCATCATACCATCCGACCCTCTGATCACAAAAGCTGAACCCGCGTGTCTACCGCGAACACTCCCATCAAAGTTGATTTTAATAAACCCTAGGGGTGGGGGCTCCCAAGAAACAAAGACCGTACGCCGGTGCGCTACCGAAGTAGCATGGGAGTCCCAGTGGCTAGGGCAAGCAGAATCCAGAGAGCTCTGATGGAAAGTATACTCAGCAGCTGAGGAGACAGCGGACCTAATGACCCAAAAGGAGGTAGGAGCCTCCTCAGTGAAAACAATATGGTTCCGGGATAACTAGATCTGGTACGCAATATAAACCCATCTTGGAACCATCTGATAGACACCATTCCGCATAGCCTGTCTAATCAGCCGAAGGAATGATAAACACTGGGAGTCCGAATCATGCTCCCAAGGACACATCTTCGAACTATGCCAGATCTGTCTTGCTCTACTACATAAGAAGATAGCATGATTCATTGTCTCCTCTCGAAACCACACAACGGGCATATAGGCATGATGCTCAAACCTCTCCTCGAGAGCATGGAACAAGTCGGAAGAATACTCCAAGCAAGCTTTCATACGAATAGATGCACTCTAGGATGAATGAGAAGATACCAGATCCAAGCCAAATCCAAATCTATCACTTCTTAGCTGAACCAAATTCCAAAATGTCCTTTCCTTAATATCTCTATTTTATATCTCTAGATAAAAGTTTTAAATATAAAGCCTTGTGATGAACCCAACTAGCCTCCGACCTCTATGGTCACTCACATTGCTAAGCATTGGTGAAAATATATGGTATGTATTTGTACGTTCACCCCGATCTTCTTAACTATTTATATAGTAATGTATAAAATAGTTGAATTATTTAAAAAAACACTTCCAAATCATCTATATAAACTATTTTTTAATATTTTATTTTTAGATTTAATATTTAATAAATTTTAATATAAACTTAATATTTAATTATAAAATATCTAATTTTAATTGAGTTATTAGAACCCTATATATATATATATCTATCTATATATCTATATACACCTATAGTTATGCCTCAACTGGTGCCTTTTTAAAATTTGTTT
>UESW01005087.1:413401-465860 GCA_900491605.1 Calamus simplicifolius | reverse complement strand
CCTTGGAGGCTCGGCAACACCGAGTAATTTATTATTGGAAGCCTCGGTTACAACCGAGTAGCATCTTGAGAAGGCTCGGCAACAACCGAGTAATATCTTGGAAGGCTCGGCAACAACCGAGTAATAAATTTCTAGAGCCTCGGCCAAAGACCGAGTGATATATTTCTGAAGGCTCGGCAACAACCGAGTAATAAATTTATCCATAAAAGTATGCTCTTTCTATACCCGTTTTTTTCATTGAATTAATTCGTTTTTAAAGGCCTGCAAAATTCTTTTAACCTCTCCTTGAAAGCTGCAATAAGAGCAGGTCGTATAAATCCTCGGCCGGGCCGAGCAACAATCTCCGAACCTTGGCAGGGCCAAGTAAAATATTTCTCCGAACCTCGGCAGGGCCGAGCAACAAATCTCCGAACCCAGGGGAACCTCGGCAGGGGAAACAAATCTCCGAAAGTAAAATATTTCTCCGAACCTCGGCAGGGCCGAGCAACAAAATCTCCGAACCTTGGCAGGGCCAAGTAAATATTTCTCCGAACCTCGGCAGGGCCGAGCAACAAATCTCCGAACCTTGGCAGGGCCAAGTAAAATATTTCTCCGAACCTCGGCAGGGCCGAGCAACAAATCTCCGAACCTTGGCAGGGCCAAGTAAAATTTCTCGAACCTCGGCAGGGCCGAGCAACAAATCTCCGAACCTTGGCAGGGCCAAGTAAAATAGAACCTCGGCAGCCGAGCGAAACCTCTGGGTGGCAGGGCCAAGTAAAATAAACCTCGGCAACCGAGTAACGGTCTCCGAACCTTGGCAGCGCCAAGTAAAATATAATCTTGAAGGCTCGGCAACACCGAGATTATTTGAAGCCTCGGTTACAACCGAGTGGCATTGGAAGGCTCGGCAACACCGAGTAATTTATTATTTGGAAGCCTCGGTTACAACCGAGTAGCATCTTGAGAAGGCTCGGCAACAACCGAGTATATATCTTAAAGGCTCGGCAACAACCGAGTAATAAATTTCCAGAGCATCGGCCAAAGACCGAGTGATATATTTCTGAAGGCTCGGCAACAACCGAGTAATAAATTCATCCATAAAAGTACGCTCTTTCTAGACCCTTTTATTCATTGAATTAAATTCAGTTTTTAAAGGCCTGCGAAATTCTTATAACTCTCCTTGAAAGCTGCAATAAGAAGCAGGTCAAAGGTCAAGCCGAAAGGTCCTTAAATCTCCGAACCTTGCCAAGTAAAATATAATCTTGAACCTCGGCAACCGAGTAACGGTCTCCGAACCTTGGCAGCGCCAAGTAAAATATAATCTTGAAGGCTCGGCAACACCGAGTAATTTATTATTTGAAGCCTCGGTTACAACCGAGTAGCTTGGAAGGCTCGGCAACACCGAGTAATTTATTATTTGAAGCCTCGGTTACAACCGAGTAGCAAAGGCTCGGCAACACCGAGTATTTTCGGTTGGAAGCCTCGGTGAGTTTGGAAGGCTCGGCAACACCGAGTAATTATTTGGAAGCCTCGGTTACAACCGAGTAGCATCTTGGAAGGCTCGGCAACAACCGAGTGAAGGCTCGGCAACAACCGAGTAATAAATTTCCAGAGCCTCGGCCAAAGACCGAGTGATATATTTCTGAAGGCTCGGCAACAACCGAGTAATAAATTCATCCATAAAAGTATGCTCTTTCTAGACCCTTTTATTCATTGAATTAATTCAGTTTTTAAGGCTCCTTAGTCTATTGCAACAGAACCTCGAGCCGTAGGTTCTCCGAACCTTGCCAAGGCTTCTCCGAACCTTGCCCTTAAGAATAGGTGGCTAGGCTAGTAGTTTCTCCGAACCTTGGCAGCGCCAAGTAAAATATAATCTTGAAGGCTCGGCAACACCGAGTATTTATTATTTAAGCCTCGGTTACAACCGAGTAGCATCTTGAAGGCTCGGCAACACCGAGTATTTATTATTTGAAGCCTCGGTTACAACCGAGTGGCATCTTGGAAGGCTCGGCAACCGAGTATTAAACCCTGAAGGCTCGGCAACAACCGAGTCACAATGAGAAGCAGGTCATAAAAAGCCCCGGCCAGAGCCGGAGTGCATCTCTTATTATTGGAAGCCCCGGCCAGAGCCGGAGTGCATCTCTTAAAAAGCCCCGGCCAGAGCCGGAGTGCATCTCTTATTATTAAAAGCCCCGGCCAGAGCCGGAGTGCATCTCTTATTAAAAGCCCCGGCCAGAGCCGGAGTGCATCTCTCATTATTGGAAGCCCCGGCCAGAGCCGGAGTGCATCTCTTATCAAAAGCCCCGGTCAGAGCCGGAGTGCATCTCTTATTAAAAGCCCCGGCCAGAGCCGGAGTGCATCTCTCATTATTGGAAGCCCCGGCCAGAGCCGGAGTGCATCTCTTATCATCAAAGCCCCGGCCAGAGCCGGAGTGCATCTCTTATTACCGAAAGCCCCGGCCAGAGCCGGAGTGCATCTCTCATTAAAGCCCCGGCCAGAGCCGAAAGCCCCGGCCAGAGCCGGAGTGCATCTCTCATTATTGGAAGCCCCGGCCAGAGCCAAAGCCCCGGCCAGAGCCGGAGTGCATCTCTCATTATCGGAAGCCCCGGCCAGAGCCGGAGTGCATCTCTTATTACCGAAAGCCCCGGCCAGAGCCGGAGTGCATCTCTCATTAAAGCCCCGGCCAGAGCCGGAGTGCATCTCTTATCATCAAAGCCCCGGCCAGAGCCGGAGTGCATCTCTCGAAGCCCCGGCCAGAGCCGGAGTGCATCTCTTATCATCAAAAGCCCCGGCCAGAGCCGAAAGCCCCGGCCAGAGCCGGAGTGCATCTCTCATTAAAGCCCCGGCCAGAGCCGGAGTGCATCTCTTATTATTAAAAGCCCCGGCCAGAGCCGGAGTGCATCTCTTTAAAGCCCCGGCCAGAGCCGGAGTGCATCTCTTATATCCAAAGCCCCGGCCAGAGCCGGAGTGCATCTCTCATTAAAGCCCCGGCCAGAGCCGGAGTGCATCTCTTATTATCAAAAGCCCCGGCCAGAGCCGGAGTGCATCTCTTATTAAAAAGCCCCGGCCAGAGCCGGAGTGCATCTCTCATTAAAAGCCCCGGCCAGAGCCGGAGTGCATCTCTTATTAAAAGCCCCGGCCAGAGCCGGAGTGCATCTCTTATCATCAAAAGCCCCGGCCAGAGCCGGAGTGCATCTCTTATTACCGAAAGCCCCGGCCAGAGCCGGAGAGCTATTATCAAAAGCCCCGGCCAGGGCCGGAGTGCATCTCTTATTATCAAAAGCCTCGGCCGAAGACTGAGTGATATATTTCTGCAGCCTCGGCCAATCCGAGTGATACAACACTAAAGCTTCGTCCCAGCCGGATAATTTCTCGGACACTCTAGTGCAACTAAAGCACCTTATTTTACTTCAGCAAGAGGGCCGCCCAGGCCTTTCTCTAACCTACACAGAGATAAACACTTCCTCTACAGAGGATCGAATGACACGTCCCCTAAATAAGATTGCTCCAGAATTCTACTCCCTATATCCGAAATTACACTTCGGACTAGGGAGTGGGGGGCATGTGATGAGGGGTAAAATCGTCATTGCATTGACCGCTCACATCGGCGATGGGGTCGCGCCCAGTCCAAATGCCCTGCTTGCCAGCTGGCCTACTGGCGCGACATTCTAGCAACAAGAGTCTCCTCATAATGAAGAAAGAGAACAAGAGGGAAAAAAGGGCCACGTCATGTGCGTGGGTTCTCCCAAAGGCCCCCTCATTAATATCCATCAAATCAATGAGCCGGAGCATTCAATGGTGCAGAACGGTCATAATGACTTGGCCAGCATTTAATAGAATAAAAAGAGAGGAGAAGCATAGCTCGGCCATCATAGCTCGGCCAGCCTCAGCCTCAGCCTCAGCCAGCTTCAGCATAGCTCGGCCAACATAGCTCGGCCATCATAGCTCGGCCAGCCTCAGCATCAGCCAGCTTCATCATAGCTCGGCCAACATAGCTCGGCCAACATAGCTCAGCCTCAGCATCAGCCAGCTTCAGCATAGCTCGGCCAACATAGCTCGGCCATTATAGCTCGGCCAGCCTCAGCATCAGCCAGCTTCAGCATAGCTCGGCCAACATAGCTCGGCCATCATAGCTCGGCCAGCCTCAGCATCAGCCAGCTTCAGCATAGCTCGGCCAACATAGCTCGGCCATTATAGCTCGGCCAGTCTCAGCATCAGCCAGCTTCAGCATAGCTCGGCCAACATAGCTCGCCATTATAGCTCGGCCAGCCTCAGCATCAGCCAGCTTCAGCATAGCTCGGCCAACATAGCTCGGCCAGCCTCAGCATCAGCCAGCTTCAGCATAGCTCGGCCAACATAGCTCGGCCATTATAGCTCGGCCAGCCTCAGCATCAGCCAGCTTCAGCATAGCTCGGCCAACATAGCTCGGCCAGCCTCAGCATCAGCCAGCTTCAGCATAGCTCGGCCAACATAGCTCGGCCATTATAGCTCGGCCAGCCTCAGCATCAGCCAGCTTCAGCATAGCTCAGCCAACATAGTTCGGCCAACATGCCTCGGCAAATATAGTTCGGCCAACATGCCTCGGCAAATATACCTCGGCCTCCGCAACCACGCTAAGTCTTTTGCATCAAGGCATTTATGACCTCATAAAGGCCACTTATATTCACCTGCTTTAAGGCATTCAATGCCTTATTTTCTTCCATGCATGAAGGCATTTATGGCTGCCGCGTTGGCTCCTTGTGCCTCGGCACCTACCTCCGCCGAGCCTCTGCCAGCAATGATGACTGAACCACAACACCTCTGCGAATCTGGCGCGGGAGAGTTCGAATTCACTGTAACAGAATGAGATTCTAAATAAGAAATCATGCCAAAACGTGGCCTAGGACCTACAATAGTGGCCTAGGGACCACGCGGCCACTGAGTCTCGCGCCATCGGCCAGCTCTCCCCGCCTCCCAGCCGTTGATCCTCTAACTAACCAGATACGGATCCTACCGGCCCTGTAACAACCTGATTCGAATCCGTTTCGAATCCCAACAACTTTCAGACCTCATCCAGAGCACGTCCAAGAAGTCAGGTGACCGCCTATAAATACTACCACCCTCAAGCCTCTCAGGTACGGCCATTCTACGCCCATTTTTCATCCATAGTTCTTACACTCCGCCATGAAAGCTCCCACGAGAGCTCGGAGGAACTCTTCCCGGGGGATCCTTCTCCCCATATTTGTTGATTGCTGGTCTCCACTGACTTGGGCGTCGGAGGGTCTTCCGCAGAGGGCCACCCCCAACGCCTCTCTCGCGTGAGGACTGTCTTGCAGGTCCGCCCCGGAGGGAGCCCGCGCTGCAGCTCAATCACGCCCGAGCCGGAGGACAGATTTCAGCGGCAACACTACTTAACAACCAGAAGAATACAACCATCTCACAGCAAAGTATTAAATTAAAAAATATTTCATAACAACAATATTTTAATTGGAGAAGATTCAGATGGCCGGTTGAATCTTAACGGCATCATTGTAGATTTACCCATGTGAAATCTCAACTTGGCTCATCAAGAGGTCCTCATGCCTAGAAAAGCATGATTAAATCTTGTCCTTGTATACATTATGCTAGCTAATGGCTCAAGATTAGAAAACTATCAAGAGGGTTCAGCTCAGCTTGCAGAGGAAAATCCCTGTAGCTTCTTACCACACTGGAAAGCAAGCATTCATTGCAAGCAAAAGAATTTTTGATATTGTAATGAAGTGCTCCAATGCGATTGCTTCATAATAAGTATGACTCAACAACAGTTCGTCCAAACTTCTCCAGGACATCCTTGGGAGTTTCAATCTGCATGGCAAAGATGAGATCAAGCAATATTAAGCATGATAACCAAAATCATGAGACACGAAAATTTCTGAGATCCCTTACAGCATTCAATACTTTGAAAAGAGCCTTCAAACATTAAGCGGGTTCATTGAGCCAATGAAGGATCCGGAAGAAAAAACCCAGCGTTTCATCATTTGTAATGGAAAGAGAAACAGGAGCACAAGTGTTTTGTTAGCAGCAGTAGACCTTTGTTTTGACGTTGCTGAAGCCAGCCAAACGCAGCACAGTCTCAACAGTTCTGCTGGCTGCTGACGTCCCACTTCTCACTGGACCTGGCCAGAGGTATACCTAACAGAAGTTTCAACGCAAACAGGACAAAGTTAAAACGCCTCATACCTGAAATGAGAGGAACGAAATCAAACAACAAAAAAGTTGGGGGTGCATGCACCTTGGTTTTCCTGTATTTCATATGAATTGCATAAGCAATAGTATGCCCTTCATACCGCTCCACATAATGAAGATTCTGGAAGCATTTCTCATATGCCTGAGGATTAGGAAAAGAAAGATTAAGGTCCTCATCTGCAAAGATACCAGACCAAATGGTGAAAGTATATACTGAAGCATAGCCATAGTTCCATACAGCGGCAGCCTTTTACACAAGAGGCACAAATGTCACCTAAATTTTGCAGCAAAAATTATATCATCAAAGGGCACCAATAGCGCTTAAATTGTGCTCATGTAAACTCAAATTATATAAATGTAAGTATTGGTACATACCATCCCTCTTACAACCTATCCATGCAAGTAGCCCAAATTCCCATCTGATGTTTTCATGTACCCTCTCATACTTCATATGAGTCAATACATGGCTTGCATTAATGCTCATGGTAACTAGTGCATACATGTCTTTGTAGGGTTTTATCAGGCTGTGTACCACTGGATATGTTATAGGGTCAATGTACTCATGAATTTTACCACAATCACTGCTCTGGAATTTATGGATTCACTCATCTAATTCAGTATTAGGCACAGAGAAGTGTTCCAGCTTGAACCAAGAAAGTATCAACCTTCTTGTTAAATACAATAGTTCATAAACCCAAGGTGCAAGAACATAAAACATTGGAATAAACTAGCTAAACCAAAACCTATTGCACTCATAAGTCGTAGCACTGGTCTTGATGTCAGTTACATGCAAATCAATCTTTAGATAGCATTTTCAATTCATTAGTCGGAATTTGCAGTATAGTCAATAAGGTCAATGGATAATGTTCTTACTTTTATAAACCCCTAGAACTGAAAGTTACAGCAAGATCATACACCTTTGTGTAGATCCCAATCATAACAAATATGTACTATTCACAGAAGTGCCAATAAATTTCCATCCATAAACAATCTCAATCACTGAAACTTGGCCATCTAAACTATCACAACAGGAGAGGGGATGGACCACAAGATCAATTCTGATTTGAAACAAAATCCGCCCAATTTATCAAGCTGACCCAACCCACCATCTCCTCCGTCCCCAAGTGTACAGAGAAGGAGATGACTTCTGATGGTTCATTTACTATAGCCAGCCCAAGCAATTTATCATTATCACAGCTCTCTGGGACCTAGTAAAACTCCAACTACTAAGTGATTGTCTGCCTGCTAGTCCAATGCATGCCCACTAGAGGTTGGGGTGTTTTTCTTGAAAAAGAGTCCTCCATCTAGTGATATGTTATAATTTGGATGCTAAGAAATGTGTTTTAGCCTTAGAATTTTATGACAAGTTTAATTTTATTATTTCAACGAGCTGTGGAACAAGTCAAAATAGACCAATATGAGGTTCATTATTAGTATGATTTTATCTAAATCTAAAAACCTTATAAATTTGACCAAGTATTGGTCAAAACTTACAAATTATATTTTAAATTTTTTTTTAATATTTTATTTTCTAATCATTTATACGTTAAATTGATTTTCTAAAATTTTTATTTGTAATGAAAGTACCCTAACTTGATATTTACTAAACAAGAATTTTCTAAAATTTTTCAAATATATTCTTAAAAGAAAGAGTAAACTTTTTATTCTTAATGAAATTGATTTTTCTGATATTTTTGTTGAATTTAAATAGGGATACTTTCCATATTTTCATAAGAAATCTTAAGCAAATGAAAAGAGGATATAGAATGACATTTATTTAAATGATTTTGAATGCAAATAAAAGAGAAGAAAAAGGATGAATGCTTACAAGAGGCCAAGGGCCTCGTCTACCACATTACATATATATATATATATATATATATATAGAACAACTATGAAATTTTTTTAAAAAAATGGCATACCAATGCAAACCACTAGCATGCTATCAGTTTGTTTCGGTAATACCCAGTTCTGCCAACCTTAGTTTTCAATTATGTAGGTTGGATAAAACATTCGATCAAGATAAATGATAGGCAAAGTTGGTGCATTACAAGCATGACCCCTAGCGCGAAGTTGCTTAGATAAGGTAATTGTCAAGAATTCATTAAGTGCAAGCCATAGCAAACCATTGATGCCTAGGTCCATCAAATATGAAACATTGCCATGAATTAAGACCTTAAGTTTATCAATATTGCTATGTTGGGGCAGGGGAGGGAGCAAAGAGGCACACACATGTATCTTCCATCATGTATGCCAAGTAGCAATCCATGCTAGAGTTCAAGTTTTATCTGAATTTTTGAGATAGACTAATTATTCAGGTTCAGCCAATGCCTTTAGTGGAACGAGTAGAAAAACAGTTTTTAATGTCGTATGGCATTCCGACAGGGCATATTCCACAAAATCTTGATTAGAAGGTAAGAGGTATCATTAGGCCCATATCTCATAGCTGTTCTTTTCTTACTTTCTAGAACTGAGTCTACAATGTTATTTATAACTAGAAAAATGCAAATTATTGTATTTTGTAAAACTGAATGGTGATAGAGTTTCCATTACCCAAATGAAAATATATGTTGGGAGTGATACTTACTCAGATCATGCACAGATATAAGATAATTGTATGTTGAGAGTTTATTTATTCAGATAATGCGCACATTATTCAGATTAACTGCGATGGTAATATTTATTCAGATTATGCACAGATTATTGCATGCTGAGAGTTTCTGTTAACCAAATGAAAGTTGAGAGTGATATTTATTCAGGTCAACTGTACACACAGGCTACAGTCTAGTTTCAATTGCTTGCTAGAAGTGCATGTGACATTTCTTTACAAAGATTATAGATTTTGTTCGCACATGGTAAAGCAATGTCTGAAACCAGTTTAATAATATAGGTTTGAAATTCTCTTTTTTTTTTTGCCATGAACAATTACAATTTTTGGTCAGAATAATTCCGATTCTACATGTGCACATGCATGGAAATATTGACCAGTTTATGAATAAAATAGAGGAAAATTGCTCCAATTAACCATCAAAGAAAGTGAACCAGTGTAAGCTTTGCTGGACAACATAGTGGAAAATAAGAACAGTACTAGACACCACAGAGTGGCAATTAAAACAGGACAAATGCTGACACAAGATAAAGGAACCAGTGATATAGTAGTATTCCAATTTCAGGTTTTAGTTAGATATGCCATCAATGGAGCACCCAATACCTTGTTGCAAAGAAACAAGCTAGCGTGTTGGACAAGAAACAGACATAGTTCTATTAACATATAAAATTTGTAATTACAAAAACACCAGAAGGTTTCAAACTCATACCCTTTGAATAGCAATCTTAGCCGTCGGACCTTTAGCTTTAGCAAAACCCACAACTCCATGGTAGTTTCCAGTAGCAAGCAATGCAGTGTACTTCACCAAATGCCCGAAACAGAAACAATTAGAATCATAACAGTTAACAAAGAAAAGAATCGCCTCTAGTCAAAGAACCAAGCGAAAAAGAAAATTTATCACCTTTGTAACTTTACATGTCCGATTTACATCGATTACCTTCACATCAAAGCCCTGTGTGAATTGTCCAAAAAAAAATTGATTTAGATATCAAAAGACAAGGTAAAACTTGCAGATTCCAGCAATAAAATAAAAGTACAAGCTTAACATACAAATGTATCTTTTCAGAAAACTATTTATAAGATAACATGCTACAAATGATAGATGTGTAAGAAAAACATGAAACAATTTTCCATTTTGAATAAATAATAATAAGATTAGTACCAATGTAAGAAGAGATAAACAGATCTTATCGAACAAATTTCAGAATAAGATAAATATACCATCAATACAAAAAAAACATGGCACAATAAACACCTCCTTGATTCGTCCATGCGTGCTCATTGTGAATGTTAGAACAGTCAACATGGCACAGATTTTGATATGCTTACAGGGGAAATAAAAAGAAATTGGTCTTCACAATGACAAGGTCAATATATCACCAATAGACTTCAAAGTGTCGTGCAATTGCTGAATAACCTGATTACTAGATCATAAAAAAGATCCATCTCAGCATAGGAATTTGAATCTAAGGCAATGAAGGACTCTGGATATAATGTGGACTTGAGTTTATTCTGAAAGGGATGGCATTTTAAGATCATAACAGGTCAAGAATGGCACACGAAGAGAATAACTTGAAAGGGTTCCATTAGGCGTGGTTAAGACATTTAAAGTGTACGCTAAATGTGGCCTATCCATAAGGCACTCATAATGAAGGCTCAGAAATTATAAGGACAGACTAGAGAAGATTAATGTAAAAATAGTAAGAAATGACTTGAAAAGACTTCCTATTTCAGTGGACTAAATCGTCACACAAATCAAGAAAGGAGTAGGACACATATATTCAAGCTCATATTGATGGACAAAAATGCAAACAGCCAAGCAGACAGACAGAATCCAGATGCATATATCAAGTTGATGCAAAAACCATGAGATGCAATTATTGATGGAAAAACACTCACACACATATAATAAAACCTTTTATAAGCCCCATGCATGAAATTATTGTTTGCCCTTAATAGCTAAAAAGATTAAGAAGTTCAGTTTGATATGCTACATTATTGTATCGAGGTGAGAAGTTCTAAATAACCTTGAAGTATAAAACTGCAAGTCATGAGTAAGATGAATTCCAGATAATAATGCCATATGAATAGATCTATTAGAAATTAACTAAGGGCATGTTTGGTTGGACAAATGGTGGAAGTTAAAGTGGCCCAGTTCAGGCAACTTCTGATCCTCCCCATCCAAAGTCACTGAATTCAGTTTATAGTTATAACACACAGTACTCGGATAAATCTCACCTCCAATTGTAACTGCACTTTGCCAGTCATTTCAGGCAAAAAACAACTTAAAGACCCAGTTCCAGTGAAACAACTCTTTCACGCACCCACATTCAAATAACCAAACATGTCTAGATGCAACAGAATAACAATGGACAAAAGTGAAGATATTGTGATTTTGCACAATTTATGACAGGTTGATAGGACTTCATGTTTTAAAATAGACATGACAGAGAACTTGATGATTTAAAATGTCTTTGAATTCTCATATTTTTTCTACAATCAGGGAAAGATTATTTCAGAAAAAAGAGAAGCAGCTATAAGAAGATAATAGAAATATAGATGATCTAGAAAATAAAAGGCCATGATATAGCTGAATGACAATAAAAGAAATTGATTAAATACAGAATAGATAGAAATGGCTGCTCCATTTATGTAAAAAAAGATTAAATTTTTACTAATTCCAAATGTCACACATAAGGCAGAAATTATTCGTCCTCTTTTAAGTAAAGACTCAGCATATCAGTAACTTTGCATTACGCTATCTTTTCTAAAAGTCTTACCTGATCACATGAAGAATTAGATTCCATTTGTTTAGTCGCTTAATCATTTGCCAGACAGTCCCAGGAAAGCAGCCAACTCTTAACATTTTCAGTAGACAGAATAGGTAAATAAGCACCAAAAATTCTCATAGAAAAAAAAAAAAAATCAAGACTGAACAACAGGTTTGTCTGTGTCTCCACTTCCATATATATCAATCCCTCCCAAACAAGTTGATCATTAATAAGACTCTGAGGTAAAGTTTGTTCAAACAAATGCCGAACTTTCTGTGCCACCAGTGATTCCTCACTTCTTACATGCCACGGACCTTCTATCTGAAAAATATAGTATCATCTAACAATGTGCTGTTCTAACGCTCCCAATGTAGTACCGAGCAATTTTCTTACTTCTATGAACCTTTTACATCTCTGATAAAGTAGATTGGAGGAGGCTCACAATCCCCTTTACTTTATGATCCCAAATCAACTGTTCATGAGTATGTACAATTGAATCATCAAGATGCTCAATCATGTGAAGCTATGCTATGCTAACAAGCATAGGCAGCAAGAACAGGGAAAGAAAGTATACCATTGAAAAGTAAAGAGAGAATTTGTAACCACTTCGATCCTCAGGTTATACACATAAAGCAAGCATTTTGTGATCATCTAAGGATATAGATACTGACATAAGCAATATGTAAACCTAGTTCCTAGAATAAAGTTAGGAAAACATATTGATCAGTTGCAGCACATAAATTTTCCACGGCTTATCTGCAACCATAGTCAAACTGATTGATTACAAATATATTATTCTTTTAAAAAAATAAAAATCAAGGTAATAATGACAATGCCATCATATAAATATACAGAAAACACACTCCTCATAAGCTAAATAATTGTTTGACACATAAAGTAAACTTAAAGATGCCAGCACTTACTTTTCGATAGAGAGGTCTTCTTTTCTTCTCTGTCAAAGAATTCCTCTCCTCTACCAGCTCTCTGATTTCCTCTTCCAGAACTCGGCCTTTCTTTCCAAATGTATGATCCAGTTCTGCAAGCTTCTCCTCAATCTTTTTCTCTATGGCATTTAGTTTCTCCAATAGTAAATCATCTTTCCCTTTTGTTTCAGAGAAATCTTCATCATCTTCTTCAAGACCAGCCCCTTGAATCATTTGCTTTTCCTTTTCAAATCCAGCATTATCAACCAGATCATCAGGAGAGCCAACTTGCTGATGCTAGATGACTCCAAAATTTGCAGGATTGTATGGGTCATATGCCTCCTTGCACTCCATCACCCTCACAGCTCGATTTAGCTTCTGTAGAAGAATGAATCTGTCTTTTTGTTCAGTGGTGTGCTTCAGGTGATTCATCGAATAACCAATAACCCGGTACTCCAATGGCAGTTTCAAATATCGCTGCTCAAATTTATCAATTCTCGTCATCCATTTATGAGCTTCTTCAAGAGTTTCTGTTATAGAATTACAAAGATATAAATGTGCTACCACAATTCAAATATCAGTAAAGAAGCAAAGTTCACTAGCCATGCCCCATGAATGAAAATGATGAGGAAAGAAACTCAAATTATTTGAGACATTAAATCAGTATCAAAATGTGGGATGTTCTGCAACTCATTTCACAATGACTCAAACCAGAAAAATTCAGAAAGAAGTAATATAAAGTAAACCATGTCTGATGAGTGATTCACCTGAAACATCTTCTACATATTTTGAACCCACCAAATTCAAATTTACAATAGTACATGCTCATAAGAAGAACGTCGATAACCAGTTAGTTTAAGCAACTGACTAAGCTGCAACATCAGGAGCACATTGATGAAAACAGACAAAATACAAAAATTGAATACCAATCACTTATATGGTAAGATGCTTGCAGCCAGTCAGCCAGTCAATTAGCTGTGCAGCATTGAAATCTGCATGATATGAACACGCAGAAGTAAAGTATATCTATGGCATGAATGGAAACAACTAGGCAGAATGCAAATGTTCTTTTATGAATCAATAACTAAGACATGAAAGTGTATCGCACACAACCAGATATTATTCAGATTAGAAGGGATTGATGGCATAGTAGGATCATATGCCGTCCCTTTGCTCAACATCGCGTGAGGCTCCCTCTTCATTCTCCTTAGCAACACCTCAAGATCTTAAAAACCAACAAAGCATCCAGTGCTGAAAACATAGTTGTCAAAATTCGCTGAACAAAAAGCCTATTTCTGTATTTTCTTTCAACATTCAGTAGTGTTAAAACTCTGAAATGATGTGCTTCTCGCTTTTGTTATTTGCACCTTTAGCATCACAATATTCAGTGACTTCCAGCAAGGAAAACAGAAATAGCAACTGTAACCATCCAGCCTTGTCCTAGCTGCTTGTGTTTCAGCACCAAGTATCATCATGCATCATTCACTCCTCCCACTTCACAAGCAGCATATTAGAAATTGACTATGTAGTGATTTTAACATTCATTCTTGGATGACTTACATTCTCAGCTTCTTGAAAGCAGGAAAAAACAAAAGTTATATCTTCTTCTCAATTAATCTTTGAAACCACATAAGATTTAAGAGGGGCAAATCAAATGAAATCTTGAAACTACTCATCTCTTCACAACGAGAAGCGGATTCGTAATCCCCACACCTAAAAAACACAAGTTTATCTTCTTTCTTGAATTTAAGCACTAATAAGTAAGCAGTCAGACAATTAAAAGGTCAGGTTTTTTTTATCCGAAATTTAGAGGAAAAAAATAAGGAATGACAAAAGATGGCGATATTGTTCCCGTACCAGCCTCAGCGAAGCTCTTGAGCAGCTCCGCATTCCGCTTGGACTTCTTCTCGAACTCGTCAGCGCGTTTCTTCACCTCGTCAGGGGAGAAGCGCTCGTCGTCATCGTTCTCGGAGTCGGTAGGCTCCCAGAACTGATCGATATTGTCAAGATCCTTGACCTTCTTATTCTCCAGCTTTTCTATGAGCCAGCCCACCCCCACGTAGTCCTCCTCTTCTTCCTCCTCGTCGACCTCTATCCCGGCCTTCCTCTTCTCCTCCCTGTCCCGCTGCTTCTCCCTCCCTACCTCGGCCAGCAGCTCGTGGACCACTCCGTCCCCCATCACCGCATTGGCCGAGAAGTTCCGGGCAAGCTGGGGCTCAGCATTTGAGGGAAAAAAGAGGGGCCGGATCGAAGGCCTTCTCGCGGCGAGATGGACTGCGGCGCCGTTGGGAAGTTGGGAGAGGGAGCGGAGACAGAGCAGACGAGCCCAAGGAGCCTTGAACCTTATTGGCAGTCGCTATTGCGGCCACCTCTCGTTCGACCGATTGTATCGCAGAAGAAATGGAGGCGGCGGCCGGAGGCTTCTCCGCCGCCGGCCTAAACCGTTAGAAAAGCGGGGTGGGGACGAAGATAAACTGATAAAAGAGGTGTTCGATTCGATCTTCGATGGCTTGAAGGCCGCGCGAGCTAGCCTGATCGAAGCTCGGGAGGGTTTTGTTTTCATTTAAAAATTTTAGGCCATTAAAGTTTAATCGGATGGCCAGGATTTAAAGGTTGATGCCAGCGGCCAGGCTTAACCCCTAAACCCTCCATGTCCCCGTTTCGCGAGACCTTGGTCGGTTGGATTATAGAATGCGCATCTGAAAGGACTTGAGTCAAGCGTATTTGCTGCAGTTCTATTGAGCCAGTGAAAATTTACACGCAAAATTTATAATAGATTTAAACGTTTTAAATTTACATCTTTTTAGAGTACTGGAGTTTTCACTCCTACAATTATTCTATGGTCCTGAGAGGTATTTTAGAAAGAAAATAAAAAAATCTGAAGAGGATTTATGCAACTCAAAAGGAAATCTTTACAAAAAAAAGAAAAAAAAAGTGGCATTAGAATCACTCTTCATGACTTACTCATTAAATTTCTGCAATAAATACTTTCTTTGGCTTCCAGCAACCTTTTATGCAGTCAAAGGTAGAGTTGCTTGCTAACTTGCTAAGAACTCAAATTCAAGTAGAGTATTTTCCATGCCCCATGAGAGAGATTTGAAATCTGCCTTATGATCTAGGAATTGAAATGCAGTATCACAAGAGCACTGTTGCATGATATCCAGAAATCCATGCATCAATTAGTGTTGCTTGTTTGTAAGCATGCAATGATGCCATAGTTCTTAAGAGTCTCTGGACTTTTCTATTTCATTACAATAATAATCATTATTATAGCAAGCATCACGGTTCATGTTATAATGAGAAGACATGTAATACGAGTCACCCATTATAAATAAATAAAGAGGCACAAAATGATTGAAAATTGCTAAGAAAAAGTACTTTTGAAACATCACGGTAAATTCTAGAACAAGTCAATCATATGCTCTAGGAAAAAAAAAAAAAAAGGTTACATTTGAGTGACTTAGAAACTTTATCAAAACCTATTTTGATATCAATTATTTATGATTTTATATTGAGAACATGAGTAAGATTTTGCATAAAGCCTCTTTTCTCATCTAGTATTATAGGTTGATGGTTATACTTCATGTGATAATTGCCTTCTTTTGAATAATTTATTATCAATAATTTTCTTCATTGCCGTTAGTGGTTCTTTATATTGATAGTTAATTTTTGTTCAATAACTTCCATTAAGTAGTTAATTTATATAACTAATCATGATATCATGCATAGTCAACTTAATAAGGCACCATCATTAATTGCTTCATCATTGCTTACTCATTATAGTTAGCCTCTAAATGATTAATTTTTTATGCAATATGTAAAATTTATTTTATGAGGATCTAAAATTAATCCATTTTTTTTTTATTTATTAAATTAATTTTGACTGAAGAACTTTATCCACTTCATTTAGCACTTATTTTAATTACATGAGTAATTTTTTTAGTGCTCTTATGTCGTTGGCATATTTACTCATACTTTTATTGTTTTAAGTTTAGAGAATTGATATTTTATGGCTTATATATTTTAGCATCTAAATATGAATGATATCTCATGTGCAATATATAATTTTTTTTTTTGTTTTTGTTTTTATGATGGAAGAAAGGGGTTCTTTAGATTACGAGAAGAGAGTGCTACGGTCTAACAAATTGAGTACCAAATGATTAACTTACATACAAAACTATACATCTAAAGAAAGAGAGGAGAATAAAGTGAAAATTTTTGAGATATACTAAGAATAAAATGAAAATTTCTGAGATATAGGTGTTTGATAATCAATCAGCAGGATGGTTGGCTTGGCAAAGGAATGAGTGGCTTTAAAGAAAGAGATATTATCCTTTATATTTATGATGTCAATAATTAAGTTATGGTTATGCTCTTCAATAGTGATGGAGTTTGCAGTAATCTATTAAATAATAAGTTATTAAGAAAATGATTATTGTGGACAAAGATAAGTTTTGGTGTTCGCTAACGCAATTTAAATTAGTTATAAATTAATTAAATAATGAATAAAAAAGAAAGTTAAGGAAAAAAGATTTGGACTTGTGCTCCGTATATTCTTATTAAATATAAAAAATGGTTAACTTTATTATATAATACTTATTGACCTATTGTTGCCATTGCGTGCCAATTTAATTATTTTCTGCCACCTCTTTGACATTAAACAAACTAAAATCATATCAAAAAAATCAACATCTTGCTCTAATTACGAGTGTTTTCTTTGGGTTAAGTATCATCTTAATATTCTGATTGTATTTATAAGTAAGAGCTAATATTTTTAATATTTCAGAGTATTATGCAATGAGACGTAATTCTCTACATTAGTATAGTTTGATATCGAGAAACTATGGCCAGCAACAAGCATTATTGAACCATATAAATATACATTTGTTTATTTAAAATAATTTATTACTAAAATATAAGTTTATGGCATTATTAACACTTCATTTAGTCCATGAAATATAAGGATAAGGTTCACAAAATGTGCTCAATATAAAAAGTAATAGTCTCAAAATTTTGTCAAATAATGGTGACACTTGGGACCGCATGTTTACATTTCCTCTCCTCGATAGTTTGTTTCATCCTTTTTTTTTTTTTTGTTTTTGATCTCAAAGCTAGGTTCTTTGGAAGTGCTTTTTACATCCTCTGTCTTTTTTGTTCTAATAACAATTGTTGTTTTCATGTTGATTTTGATGATTACAAAATAATTATGTAGAGTACTAATATGTTTATTATGAAGACAAAGATCAATGCAGGTAAATACAATATATCAAAAGATGTTTCAATGAATTAAAAAGTCATATCAAGTTCTATGACCCTCTGAGTTACTGTTTAGACAATTAAAACTGCTGCTGCATCACTTTGGCCAAACCACCTTGTTATCTAGTTAGCTGGGATGGCTTTCTAGTAACCGGATTGATTGTTATTCTCTTCTAGCCGAACTCATAATGAAAATAGCTAACTGGACTTTAGATCTATCTAGCTAAGGTTCCCTGATAGCTCTCCTAGCCATGTGATGTTTGGAAATAGTTAACTGGAGTTCTTATCCAGCTAACTAGTTTTCCCTGATAGCTCTCCTAGCCGTGTGACGTTTGGAAATAGTTAATTAGAGTTCTTATCCAGCTAACTAGTTTTTCCTGATAGCTCTCCTGGCCATATAATGTTTGGAAATAGTTAACTGGAGTTTTTATCCAGCTAACTAGTTTTCCTTGATAGCTCTCCTGGCCGTGTGATGTTTGGAAATAGTTAATTGGAGTTATTTTCCACCTAACTTGTTTTCCCTTATAGCTCTCCTGGTCGTGTGACGTTTGGAAATAGTTAATTGGAGTTCTTATCTAGCTAACTAGTTTTTCTTGATAGCTTTTCTGGATGTGTGATGTTTGGAAATAGTTAACTAGAGTTCTTATCCAGCTAACTAGTTTTTCCCTGATAGCTCTCCTAGCCATGTGTCTTTTGGATTTAGCTAATTGGAGGTCATTACCAGTTAACTAAATCGGAAATGAAACTTGCTGCAAACTTCTTTGGCTGAATACATTTTGGATTTAGTTAACTGGACATGTAGTCCAGCTAATTAGAAATTTGTTGCAGACCGTTTTGGCCAAATTTTTCAAGGAAATAGTTAACTGGACATGTAGTCCAGCTAACTAGAAATTTGTTGCAGACCATTCAGGCCGAATGTTTCAAGGAAATAGTTAACTAGACATGTAGTCCAGCTAACTAGAAATTTGCTGAATACCTCTCTGGCCTAATATTTCATGGAAATAGTTAACTGGACATGTAGTCCAGCTAACTAAGGATGATGATACTTTTCTTTTGCCCATGCTCACAATGGAAATAGCAAACTGAACTTTTAATTCAGTTAGCTAATAGATGCTGATTTTATTCCTAGCCGTGCATATAATATAAATAGCTAACTGAACTTTCAGTCCAGCTAGCTAAGGGTCAATGGCTTCTCTTCCTGAACGAATTCATGCTTCATTTAGTTAACTGGATTTACATCCAATCAACTACGAAAGCCTCTCTGCTCACCTGGCGTGCTTCCTCTCAACCGAATTTCCTTTGCCAGTTGGAGTTCTTTCTTGAAAATGCCAGATGCTCTCTTCATTTTCTAGGATCGTTAGTGCATTCAATGCTTCGAAAAATTTCTTCAACGGTTACTTCTCAACTCCCATTTTCTTTCCTTATTTTTCATTTTAGTCTAACGGATAATTTTTGTAGATCCAAAAGTTTTATATAGCTGTGTAGAAGAAGAAGAAAGGGGGAGTGAACAGTAAAAAGACATTACTATATACATTCGTGGTTGCTCAGTAACAAAGAAAGGAAGCTATGCATTGAAAGCACTTGAAGATCATTGACTGCTTATTCTTGCTGAATTATCAAAGCTTCTACAAGCATTCAAGGCTTTAGCTACTTCAAGAGAACATTATTTATTGCCGAAGATTGTCTACAAAATTATAAAGTGTTATCTCTGATTATTTGCTCATTCTAGGAGTGTACTGTTCTTAATATTTTTTGAACCTATTTTGAATCTTTAAAGGATTGGGTTTAACCCTTGGTTGTTTTGGCTTCCTTGTGCCGTGAAATAAGAGGACTAGCCTGGAAGGCTAGGGGTTTGGCTACCTTGTGCCGTGTAATAAAAGGACTAGCCAGAGAAGGCTAGGGGTTGTAATAGTTAGTGATACGATTGGAGTAAAATTTTCAAAGGATTTTTGGGGAGTGGATGTAGGTGCTGGGTTGGCACTGAACTACTATAAAAATTTCTGTGTTTGTGATTGCTTGTATAATTTCTATGATAATAATGTGTTCATATCACTACACCACTGCTGATTAAATTTTGATTTGTTAAAAGCACATTACTGCGCAATTAATTTTTAAAATACCCATTTACCCCTCTCTTGGGTTGCTATATCTGGGCAACAAGTGGTACCAGAGCAGCGTACTCCTAATTTCTTTTGCTTTAATTAGCTTAGAGCCAAAGATCATTAGCAATCCAAATGGGATCTATTTTGACTGAGAGACAGTCAACTAATAGACCACCTTTATTCAATAAAACAAACAATACTTATTGGAAAGCACGTATAAAAATTTTCATACAATCACTAGATTATGATTTATGGAAAATCATAATTAATGGACCTTACACATCCACCATCAAGACTAATGGTCTTGACATCCCAAAACCAGTAACGGAATGGGGTGAGCAAGATAAGAAATTGGCTCAATTGAATGCCAAAGCTATGAATGTTCTTTACCGTTCACTTGATGCAAATGAATTTAATCGTATTGCCACTTGCAATTCTGCAAAGAAAATTTAGGATAAACTTGAAGTCACCCATGAGAGTACTAATCAAGTTAAAAAATCTAAGATAAATATGCTTGTTCATAAATATAAATTGTTTAAAATGGATTCTGCTGAAAATATCACTGACATATTTACAAGGTTTACCGATATTATTAATGGGCTGAAAAGCTTAGAAAAATCTTATACTAATGGTGGTCTTGTTAGAAAGATTTTGAGATCCTTGCCTAGGTCTTGGAAGGCCAAGGTTACTGTAATTTAAGAAGCAAAGGACCTTAACACATTATCACTTGAAGAGTTAGTTGGTTCATTGATGACTCACGAGCTTCAGCAATGACAATACATTGATGAGGATGAGTTAAAGAGGAAAAGAACAATGGCCTTAAAAAGTGCCACTCAACATGATGAAAGTGAGAAAACAATCAATGACAGTGAGGAGGATGATGAAATTGCATTTACCTCCAAAAAGTTTAAGAAATTTATAAGAAAAAAAAAGTTTGGAGGAAGAAGAAAACAATTCAGAAAAGGAGAACACAACAAAGAAAAGGAGAAAGCTAAGCCTCCAACATGCTACGAGTGCAAAAAGCCAGAACATATCAGACCAAAATGTCTTCAATTAAAGAAAGGATCCAAAAGAATGAAGAAGAAAGCAATGTTAGCTACATGGAGCAATAACGAGATTACAAGTTCTGAAGATGAAGATAAAAATGAAGTTGCTAATGTATGTTTCATGGAAGATGATAATGAGGTAAGTCCTAGCTTTCTAGATGACTTTATCTTTGATGAATTACATGATGCATTTTATGAACTGCTTGATAATTTTGCAAACTTGAGTTCAAAAAATATAGATTTGAAAAATAAAATTAAGGATCTTAATCTTCAGAAAGAAAGAATTTCAAAAGATAATGATCTTTACTAAGAAAAATCAAGATTTAAAAAATAAAGTAGATAGATTAAAAGCCAATTGTAGATAGATTTACATTGAGTTCAAAAAAGTTAGAAATGATACTTGGTAGTCAAAGAGCTGTTTATAATAGAGCCGGTCTTGGATATAATCCCTTTGAAAGATAAAATTTTTTGAAAAATATTTATGTGCATGCTGATGATTCTACAAAAATTACTTGCTTCAAATATAGTAAATTAGGACACAAAGCTTATACTTGTCACACACACAAGGTTAGAAAAGTATGGGTTCCAAAAGAAACTATGTTAGCTAATTCTAAAGGATCCAAGAAAGCTTGAGTACCTGAAAGTAAGACTTAAATTTGTGTATACAGATGTGTCTTGTAACCCAAGTAACTAAAAGAAAATGGTACTTAGACAGCGGGTGCTCAAGACACATGACGGGTGATGAATCATAATTCTTCATTTTGGATGCGAAAGATGGAGGTGTTGTTACTTTTGATGATAATGATCAAGGTAAAATAATTGGCATTGGTAAAATAGGTATCATACCTAATGCTTACATTGATAATGTTCTACTTATAGATGGCCTGAAACATAACTTGCTTAGCATTAGTCAATTATGTGACAAAGGTTTTAAAGTTACATTTGAATCATCCTTATGCATTGCTATAAACCATGCTGATGAGTGCATAAAATTTGTTGGTCATAGGCATGATAATGCATACACTGTTGATTTAAATGATTTGTATGATCAGAATGTTGATTGCCTAGTTGTTATGAATGCTAAAACCGATGATAGTTGGTTATGACATCGTAAATTAGCTCATGCAAGCATGGATTTATTGTCTAAACTCATCAAAAAGGATTTAGTGAATGGTTTGCCAAAACTAGTTTTTGAAAAAGATAAGATTTGTGATGCTTGTCAATTTGGAAAACAAGCCCGAGTATTTTTCAAATAAAAAATTTTGGTTTCTACCACTAGACCTTTGGAGCTCTTGCATATGGACTTATTTGGCCCTACAAGAACAACTAGTTTAAGAGAAAAAAGATATGGTTTTATTATGAGCGATGATTTTTCACGATTTACATGAGTTTTATTCTTGGCTAGCAAAGACAAAGCTTTTTCCTCATTTCAAAAATTATTTAAGAAGATTACAAATGAAAAGAGTACTTTTGTTTATCGATTCGAAGTGATCATGGCAAAGAGTTTGAAAATCAATCTTTTAAAAATTTCTGTAATGAAAATGGAATTGAGCATAATTTTTTTGCACTTAGAACACCCCAACAGAACAGAGTAGTAGAAAGAAAGAACAGAACTTTAGAAAAAATAACCCATACCATGTTGTGTGAAAGCAATCTCCCAAAGTATTTTTGGGCTGAAGCAATCAACACAGCATGTTATGTTTTAAACCGTGCATTAATTAGAACTATTTTGAAAAAGACTCCTTATGAACTTTGGAAAGGAAGAAAACCCAACATTGGTTATTTTCATATTTTTGATTGCCGATGTTTTGTTTTGAATAATAAAAAATCAAACCTTGATAAATTTGATGATAAATCTGATGAAGGCATTTTCTTTGGTTATTCTTCATATAGTAGAGCTTTTAGAATATTCAGCAAAAATAATTTAGTAGTTGAGGAATCAATTTATGTTATATTTGATGAATCTAATGATCTTTCATTAAGAAAGAGAAAAGGTTTAAATGATGCAGATGAAATTGACGATCAACTCAAGGACATCACTTTGGAAGATAAGGAGGATTCAACTACACAAGAGGTAAATGAAGAAAATGACAAGAATCAACCTGAGGAATTATAAGGTAATGATGATTTAGAAAGGGAATGAAGGTACGTTCACAATCATCTTAAAGAGTTAATTTTAGGTGATCCATCTTATGGTATTAGAACTAGATCATCATTTAGAGACACTTACAATATAACTTAGCTTTTGTATCTAAAATTGAACCTAAATGCTATGATGATGCTAAAGATGATGTTAATTGGATAAATGCCATGCATGAGAAACTTCATCAATTTGATAAAATAATGTATAAACTATTGTTGATAGGCCTCATGATCATCAGCTAAGGGTTATAATCAAGAAGAAAGCATTGATTTTGATGAGACATATGCCCCTATTGCTAGATTAGAAGCTATTAGATTACTTCTTGCATTTGCTTGCTTTATGAATTTTAAATTATATCAAATGGATGTTAAAAGCTCTTTCTTAAATGGATACATTGCTGAACAAGTCTTGTGGAATAGCCACTCAGTTTTAAAAACCATTTGTTTTCAAACTATGTATTTAAGTTGAACAAAGCTTTATACGGTTTGAAACAAGCTCCCTGGGCTTGGTACGAGAGATTAAGTAAATTCTTGATCGGCAATGATTTCATTCGAGAAAACATGGATACAACCTTATTTATCAAAAGACAAAATGATGATATGCTAATTATTCAAATCTATGTGGATGATATCATTTTTGGTGCTACTAATGACTCTTTATGCGAAGACTTTGCAAAGCTTATGCTGAGGGAGTTCGAGATGAGCACTATGGACCATAATTGTTAGACCCAGACCGGACATTGACTCGGCCAAGGGCTCGGGTCATCAGATCACTGGTTCAATCGATCGGGTCACCAGTTGAACCATCGATTCAATTATTTTAATATAAAATATTTATAATAATAAAAATTAATTTTTAATAAAAAATAATAAAAAATTAAGATCAACATGATAATAAACTTTAACATCTAATGCCATAAAAAACTTCAAATTATAATCATACAAACACATTAACAATCTTTTAAAATTTAAATATACCCTTTCCAGAACCTTCCACATGTCCCAATCTAGCCCTCTTTGCCAAGAAAACCCTTCGACTCCCGCCTCACTTGCCAGTCTTCCATCCCTTGCTGGTTTTATCTCCTCTCCTCGCCTTCAAATTAGGTTTCGGGTTAGGGTTTTAAAACCCTTTCCCCGTCAAATCCCAAGGTTTTTCCTCCAATTCTTCGCCCAGAAATGGCATAATCTTCAGTTTAGATTCACATCCTCAGCTCCGTTGCGGTGTTTCCCTCCTCATGGAAGCCTGCCACTGGAGTCTCTTCCTCAAAGTCCCTCTTCATCGGCCACCGCCATTCAAACATCATTAATGGAGCATTTCTTAATGTAAGAAGGGGAGCCGGGAGGGGGAACCGGGGCTACGGCGGCCCTCTCCAGGTGGTGAGCGAGAAGGTGGTAACGATCGACCTAGGGACCACCAACTCTATGGTGGCAGCCATGGAGGGCGGGAAGCCGATGATCATGACCAATGCTGAGGGGCAGTAGACCACGCCGTCGGTCGTGGCGTATACGAAGAACGGAGATCATTGGTAGGGTAGATTGCGAAGCGGCAGGCCGTGGTGAATCCTGAGAATACTTTCTTTTCAGTGAAGCAGTTTATTGGGAGGAAGATGTCTGAGGTCAATGAGGAGTCGAAGTAGGTATCATATCGGGTCATCAAGGATAAGAATGGAAATGTCAAGCTTGAGTGTCCAGCCATTGGGAAGCACTTTGCTCCTGAAGAGATCTCAGCTCAGGTTGCTTTCCTTTTTTCTTATACCTTTTTTTTAAAAGAATATAATTTGCTGCGAAAGTCGAAGAGACGAAGCTATCGGAGAATTTGAAACAGCCTGTCGAGCATTGATTATTGATAAACTCGTAACCCGTTTGATTCAACCGGATTACCGGTTCACGGGTGAACCGACGGGTTAACTGAGTTAATCCGAGTGACTTGCACATCCGATTTTCTGCTAGAATTGAACCGGTTTAGCCTTTGGGTCTTGGTTCAACTGGTTGAACTGATCGGTCTGGTCCGATTTTGATAACTATGTGATGGACGAACTTAACTACTTTCTTGGACTTCAAATTAAGTAAAGCACAGATGGGATCTTCATAAGCCAATCCAAGTACATCAAAGAGATGATCAAAAAATTTGGCATGGAGACATCTAAGAGTATCGGTACACCTATGAGCTCATATTGCAGACTTGATTCTAATAGCACTAAAAATCTATTGATTTAAAATTTTATAGAGGCATGATCGGATCATTACTGTATTTAACTGCAAGTAGACCTGATATCCTATTTAATGTTTGTATGTGTGCTAATTTCAAGCTAATCCTAAAAAATCACACTTACTTGCTGTTAAAAGAATCTTTAAATATTTAAATAAAAATATAAATTTAGGACTTTGGTATGATAAGCAATTTAGCATTGACTTAATCGGATACACAAACTCAGATTTTGCAGGTTGTAAATTAGACAGAAAATCAACTAGTGGAACTTGCCAATTTCTAAGTGTAAACTTAGTCTCCTAATTTAGCAAGAAGCAAACTTTAGTAGCATTATATACGATCGAGGCAGAATACATTGCAGCTGAAAGTTACTGTGCTCAAATCTTGTGGATTAAGCAGCAACTAGAAGATTATGGCATCAAATAAAAGGGCATTCCAATAAAATGTGATAACACTAGTGCAATCAATTTGACTAAGAATCTCATCCAACATTATAGGACCAAATACATAGAAATTAGACATCATTTCACTAGGGATCATGTGAATAATGGTGATGTTATAATTGAATTTTTATGTACTAAAAAGTAACTTGCTAATATTTTTATAAAATCGCTTGAAGAATCTAAGTTTTGTGAAATTAGAAGGGAACTCGGTATGATTGATCTTTCTATTCAGTAAGTTAGATTATTCAATTGTTGGTTGCTTTGTCATGCTTATTGAATATTTAGAAGCACTTTGTATTCTTTAGATGATTATAATAATCTTTGTCTTATGAACACTTCCTAAACTTACCATATCCATTTTATCCAACTTCTGAAAATCTTCATGCTTGAAACCTTCCGTGTTCCATCTAACCATCAAGTTAGCTATCTTCATGTTTATGATTTAGCCTTGACGCCACCTAGACTTTTGTCCTTTTTCATTGACTCTTTGGACAAATCCCATGTGGTCATGGCCAGTTCTCTTCTTGCTGAAATTCCAAGAGCATTTAATGCTCTTACCTTTGGTTCTTCAGTTGACTGAAAAGTTAACTTCAATAAATGAGTTAACCAACCAGCCAACTATTGCTTCTTTTCATTTTAAATTCTTCACCAGTCGGCACTTATTCCATCCTTTCCTTTATCAGCCAACTGACTAGTTAACTAGGAATTAAACCTCCTACTACCTGGTCAGTCAATTGATTGGAATTCTATATAAACTCCTCTTCACTGTGCACTCTCCTCATTCTTTACTCCTCACCATCCAACTGACTTCTTCCAAGTCTTCACCGAACTCCTCTCCATTCAACCGGTTTTTCTTTCATTTCCTTCACTTTTCACTCCTCTTCACTCCAAGAAAAAGGGAAGATGGCGTCTAAGAAGAAAAATTTTCGTGCAAGGAAAGATGATCCACTGATCTTCATAGGAAAGCCACATCTTCTTCTTCTTCGTGGAGCTCCACTTCATCAATCGCCAACATAGCAGCTAGAGCCTTAACCAATGGGAGGTTAGTGGACTTTAACTTTCTAGATCAAAAAGGATTTAATCTTGGTAGATTATTTGCTACACAAGGTTGGACTAGTTTATTGAAGACCAAAAAGCCTATCTATCCCGATCTTATCCGTAAGTTCTATGAGAACATTACCTTTGGTGAAGGTATCATCTCTTCTAGAGTTAAAAAGTCAAGATAAGTTTGATAGCAAGTTACTAAGATCTACCTTAAACATTCCTGCTATTGGTATTATGGAAGATTTTCCTTATGATAAAGGTTATAGACTTGCCATTGTACTTGGTTTAGAAGATGGTGAAGCTGACAATATTGTAAACCTTGATGCAAACAGTTAAGTGTTGAAAACAGGTTACTTCATAGCATCATTGCAAAAATCTTTGCTTCTCATGCTGGATCTTTCAATGCTGTAACCGATCGTGATATTTACATTATGTGCCATATCTTAAATGAAACTCCTCTTGACTTTCTTAAACTTATGATGACCATTATGAAAGAAGCCTTAGGACGAACCAAAGCCATTCTACCTAACGACATATTCCTTACCTATATTTTTGAATTTTTCATATGAAACTTAAGGGTAAGATAGTTGTAGAATTATGTTATTCTGATGTCTTTAATGCTTGCTCTCTTCATCGTATGGATTATGCTAAGCGTGATGGTATTTGGACTAGAGTTAGAACTAGGATAGGTGAAAACCCTATTCCTTCATCGATAATCCAATCACCTCTAGATCAGCCTCAACAAAATTATCCTTCTACTGGATTCTTTAACTTTGATTTTCATCAGCCACATCCTTTTATGACCGCAAGCCACATCCTTCATGTCTTCTGCACCTGAGTCACATCAATATACTGCACCTAAGCTGCCTCCTTGCAATGACAATCCTACTCCTCCGCATCCCACCATTGAAATATGTGAAGAATAGATACAATGGATTATCCAAGAACTATCCTTTGCCTAATCTAGTAGAAGTTTCGAAGATAGTGGATCTTCTGTCAATGACTATTCCATGACACCCCACATCTTCATAGTTTTTGAGACACTTTTCTAGGTTATGATGAGTTAGAAACAAATTGAGCATGATATGCAAGTTCTGAATGGAAGAGTATTTCACCATAATAAAACTGTGATGGGTCGCATACTTGGAGAGATCAACCTATTGAAAGCCAAGTTGAGTATTTTGAAGATAAAGCTGAATGGGTGACTTTTCAAATGTGTGCCAATAAAAGCCAAACCAAGGATGCTTCCAGTGCTGCTGATTGCTGGACCTCTTCTATTGCTAGGCTTACCAGCCTCCTTGAGCAGCAACTAGCTTCTTTTCAATTAGTTTCTTCGACATTTATACCAGATATATCTTATTCCCATCCTCACCTTTGGATGCCTCCACCACAGTCTTACAGTTCAAGCCCAAAGCTTTTCACCATCTAAACCTTCTGTTATTTCATCTGATGATGATAAGTAGCTTTATATGTGTTTCTTGTATTTTGAAATTATCCTGTTGATGTATATTTGCTCTAGTACCTGATGTTTTGGATCAAGCCACTGGCTTACTACTTTGTATCAATGTTTAATTATGCACTTATGTTATTTCAATGCATTACGTTTTCTTTGCATGCTTACTTGATGATGCTTGATTTGCACATTCTTCAACCACCTCCTTGATTGATGACAAAAAGGGGGAGAAGAATAATGCATACATTGAAAAATGAAAAAGAATACTCATACATTCAAATTTATAGGGGGAAAAAATTCTATGACAATTATTACGATTTTGTCATCATCAAAAAGGGGAGATTGTTGACCCCATATTGATTTTGATGATTACAAAACAATTATGTAGAGTACTAATATGTTTATTATGGAGACAAAGATCAATGCAGGTAAATACAACATATCAAAAAGATGTTTCAATGAGTTACAAAGTCATATCAAGTTCCATGACCCTCTGATTTATCATTTAGACAATTAAAACTGCTGTTGCATCACGTTGGCCGATCCACCTTGTTATCTAGTTAGCTGGGATGGCTTTCTAGCTAACCAGATTGACTATTATTCTCTCCTGGCCGAACTCATAATGAAAACAGCTAACTAGACTTTTGATCCAGCTAGCTAAGGTTCCCTGATAGCTCTCCTGGCCGTGTGATGTTTGAAAATAGCTAACTGGAGTTCTTATCCAGCTAACTAGTTTTCCCTGATAGCTCTCTTGGCCGTGTGACATTTGGAAATGGTTAACTTGAGTTCTTATCCAGCTAACTAGTTTTCCCTGATAGCTCTCCTGGCCATGTGACGTTTGGAAATAGTTAACTGGAGTTCTTATCTAGCTAACTAGTTTTCCCTGATAGCTCTCCTGGCCATGTGATGTTTGGAAATAGTTAACTGGAGTTCTTATCCCACTAACTAGTTTTCCCTGATAGCTCTCCTGGTCATGTGACGTTTGGAAATAGTTAAATGGAGTTCTTATCCAGCTAACTAGTTTTCCCTGATAGCTCTCCTGGCCGTGTGACGTTTGGAAATAGTTAACTGGAGTTTTATCTAACTAACTAGTTTTTCCCCGATAGCTCTCCTGGCCGTGTGTCTTTTGGATTTAGCGAACTGAAGGTCATTACCAGTTAACTAAATCGGAAATGAAACTTGTTGTAGACTTCTTCGACATAATACTTTTTGGATTTAGTTAACTGGACATGTAGTCCAGGTAACTAGAAATTTGTTGCAGACCGTTCTGGCCGAATGTTTCAACGAAATAGTTAACTAGACATGTAGTCCAGCTAACTAGAAATTTGCTGCAGATCGTTCTGGCCGAATGTTTTAAGGAAATAGTTAACTGGACATATAATCCAGCTAACTAGAAATTTGCTGCAGACCTCTCTAGCCGAATATTTCATGGAAATAGTTAACTGGACATGTAATCCAGCTAACTAAGGATGATGATACTTTTCTTCTGCCCATGCTCATAATGGAAATAGCTAATTGAACTTTTAGTTCAGTTAGCTAATGGATGATGATTTTATTCCTGGCCATGCACATAATGTAAATAGCTAACTGAACTTTCAGTCCAGCTACCTAAGGGTCAATGGCTTCTCTTCCTGAACGAATTCATGCTTCATTTAGTTAACTGGATTTACATCCAGTCAACTACGGAAGCCTCTCTGCTCACCTGGCGTGCTTCCTCTCAACCGAATTTCCTTTGCCAGTTGGAGTTCTTTCCTGAAAATGTTAGATGCTCTCTCCATTTTTGGTGATCGCCAGTGCATTCAATGCTTCAAAAAATTTCTTCAATGGTTACTTCTCAACTCCCGTTTTTCTTTCCTTATTTTCCATTTCAGTCTAACGGATAGTTTTTGTAGATCCAAAAGTTTTATATAGCTATGTAGAAGAAGAATAAAGGGGGAGTGAACAGTAGAAAGACATTACTGTATACATTCGTGGTTGGTCAGTAACAAAGAAAGGAAGCGGTGCATTGAAAGCTCTTGAAGATCATTGACTGCTTATTCTTGTTGAATCATCAAAGCTTCCACAAGCATTCAAGGCTTCAGCTACTTCAAGGGAACATTATTTATTGCTGAAGATTGTTTACAAAATTGTAAAGTGTTCTCTCTGATTATTTGCTCATTCTAGGAGCGTACTATTCTTAATATTTTCTGAACCTATTTTGAATCTTGTAAAGGGTTGGGTTTAACCCTTGGTTGTTTTGGCTTTCTTGTGTCGTGAAACAATAGGACTAGCCTGGAAGGCTAGGGGTTTGGCTACCTTGTGCTGTGTAACAAGAGGACTAGCCGGAGAAGACTAGGGTTGTAATCATTGGTAATACGATTGGATTAAAATTTTTAAAGAATTTTTGGAGAGTAGACGTAGGTGCTGGGTTAGCACTGAACCACTATAAAAATTTCTGTGTTTGTGATTGCTTGCATAATTTCTGTGATAATAATGTGTTCATATCACTATACCACTGCTGATTAAATTTTGATTTGTTAAAATTATATTACTATATAATTAATTTTTAAAATACCCAATTCACCTTCCTCTGGGGTTGCTACATATGGGCAACAACAATGTTGATGGAAATGGGAGGAGTACGAGTATTCCTTTAGATTAAAGTTCTTCTATGGCCATCTTTGATTATAACACCTCAATCTAGGTCCAGTGTTATGCTATAATTTGAATGTTAAGGAGTAAATTTCAACCTTAAAATTGTATGACAAATTTGATTTTATTATTTTAATAATTTTTGAAATAAGTTGGTATAAATCAGTATGAAGTTATCTATTATAATCCTATTTAAGCCTAAAAATCTTATAAGTTTGACTAATTATTGACTAAGGTATTATATATTATATTTTAAGATAATTGTTTTTGATTTTTTGAAATTTTGTTTTCTCATTATTTCTAAGCTGAATTGATTTTTTTTTTAGATTTTTATCCTAAGTAAAAGTATCCTAACTTAAAATTGGCTACATTAAAAATTCGTAAAATTTCTACTTTTTTATTCTTAAGATGGAGAGTTGATCTTTTATTCTTGAAATTATTTTCTTTACACTTTTTTTGAATTTAAATGAGAGATATTTTCCTTATGTATAAGAAATGTTACGTAAATGAAAAAAAAGTTCATAACATTTACTTCAGTAAAATACAAATAAGCTATGCAACTTAAGCTTGCCCTTATGCTGGGCTATGCAATTCACTATCGATCCTGAGTTCATCCCTATGCTGTGTTATTTACTCAAACTTACCTCCATGCCGTGCTATACATTCAAGCTTAACCTCTTCCTATGTCGTATGCTTATAATAATTTTAGCAGCTTTGGGACCCTCTATAAATATCTAGACCAAGGCTTAGCTTCTGCAAACTTTTCTTTCACTCTAAAATACCAACTCTCTTCGTTCCTTTCATCTCTCATTTCTAATATAACGACTCATACCACTTAGTTTGTTCTCATCTTTTCCCTTGTTTCCACCCTTTCTCTATCTATATTCCTTTGGTGCTTCAAAATCTAAGTTATCCAAACTGTAGTTTTAAACCCCTGAACTTGTTTGCTAAAATCATTCCAATTGTGGGCTCCTTAGGTAAGATTTTAGGGGTTTTTGCTTCAATTCACGTTGAATCTATTTATTTTGTTAAGGATTTCAAAACTTATTACTAATTTATTCTATTTTTAAATTAGAGTTTGAAATCAAATTAGAGCTTTGTATGGTAACACACTTCCTATGCGTGAATAGTATTATAATTTCTTCTTTTAATTATGCATGACTAATCCTTGCTTTAGGTATTTTGAAGACTCAAGTTTTTTAAGACTTTCATTGGTTTGGTTGTAGGTAGATAAAAACTTTTATAGGATGTTTAATTAATCAATACACCATATCCCATAGGAAATAGTATACAAATCATTTATTACCTAATTGTACACACGCATATATCTATATACATGCATATGTATGTATATAGATATATATATGTGTATATGTATACATATGCCCTTGTGTGTGCATGTATGTTTGTATATATATGCATATGTGTAGTAAATGTATATATACGTACATATGTGTGTGCGCTAGCACACAACCATATCTTTCTATAAATGTAGATATTTAAATATATGTATGTAACTAGCTTTTGAATAGAACTTATGTTATATATTTATTGAATTATTTTTATATGACCATAACTTTTGCCAAAATTTGTCTACAATATGAATTGTTACATGAGACTATACTTATGTTATATGATATAATTTTTGTTATAAGGAATGAGGGCAAGTACGAAGAGAAAGAATATATTTTTTTGGAGTGTTATACGTGGCCTTATGTTCTTATGAATAATTATGAATAATTTGAATTCTACTATGTGACATTACGTTCTTGTAAATAACTGATAATTTTCTAAATTCTAATATATACATGTTTGTGTGTCTTAAGTTTATATGAATTAACAAGAGCTCTTTGAATTATGATGTGGGACATTATATTCAAAGGGCATTATGTAAATGCCTTCGCTAATAGCATTGACATTAGTCTCGTGTTGGCAACACATAGTCATCTTTTATATATATATTTTTATTAGCAATATGTTTCTTAGCTCTTTACCTTTTGTTCTTCTATACACTTAACTATTCTAAATAGCTATTTGATATGATATTCAGTAGTGAAATTATATCTGTAAGCATGTGTATATGTATATATGAATATTTTTCATTCTTGCACATCAATTTTGTTACTGTAAGATACTTAAGATGTTTACCATTAGCAATTCTTAATGTCTAATGCTTTTCTTTTTATAATTTAATAATCTTATATTATAATATTTTATGAATATCTTTATGTTAAATTAATTAGTAGTGATTCTCTTTACTTGTCCTCTCATGATATATTTGTTATTATCTATTCACTAAGTGTGATCTCACTCATATTTTTTTCATGGCTAATCCTTAATATAGTAGGCAAGTTACGTTTTTTTTTTGGAGGAATTTCCTTATACATTTAGTAGGCCCACATTTCATATCCTCTAAACTATATTGACTAAGCTAGGGATTATTTAATTTGTACATCTTTTGTATTGTATGTTTTATATGTATAGAGCTTTACCGTTACCATAGAAAAAGATCCTCATAAACATTTTTGATCTGGCTTTGTTGTCATTTTGGATATGTGCTTATATATATTTATACAAACATCTTTTTACGATGAGTGCTTATATTATGATGTCAGTAACTTAGTTTGATATTAATTATTTATAATTATCATCTGAAGTTTGTCTGAGTCAGGATAAATCTCACTCATCTGGTTCTCACATTGATTATAAACCCTTAGTTTGAGTTGTGGTGTCAACAATGAGCCCCATCATTCCTAAACTTATGCTTCATTTGCAAAAACTTTCGTTGGCAACTACATGATGAGAGATAGAGGAAAGCCCAAGGATGATGCTAAAGAAGGGCTATAAAGACCATCCAATCCAAATACATCCGTATAGTATCCATCATGTTGACCCAATTATTAATTTTGATGAATAACAAAAACCATATGAGTATATTCCTTGTGTTACTAATGATTTTGATTAAGTGTTTTAGAAATTTAAATATTTAATTAATCAAAATCTAAGAAAATTTGAGTTTGACCCTTTGTCTAGTGTTAAGTGTCAAGTTTCAACATTTAGAACTGACTCAAGAAGTCTAGGAGCTGATTCCAGAGTGTATCAGAATAGTTTGATACTTTTGGCACATGGTAGAGCCGACTCCTGCAGAGTTTGGAGTCAACTCCACCAGAAAGACATAAAGTCCTTAATTCTGCATCGAACTGGAGCTGACTCCTACAGAGATTAGAGCTGACTCCAACGGTTATACAGAGAGTATGTTTTTCGAAGCTTCATTCGAGCTGGCTCCCGCATTCTCTAGAGCCAACTCTTGCACGTAAAGGTGTTAATTCCTCAAAAAGCTAAAGCCAACTCCACGACGGGCAGAAGTTCACGTTTCGCACAATCCGTGTTAGAGCCAACTCTAAGTTTGCTAGAGCCAACTTCAACGCGTCAGAGGCAGACTCCAGAGGTGTCAAGACGACTCCAAACTTTGACATTTCTCTAACGGATTTCAACGGCTCTTTCTTTTTTCATGTTAAACTTGTTCTTAAGCATTTTTAACGGCTAGTTTTTCATCTAAAAGAGGATTTAGAGGAGATTATAAAAGAGAACCAAGAGATTGTTTCAAAAAGAGAACATAAGAGAGAAAACAAAAAGAAAAAAACTCAAATTTGAAATCCCTCTTGTTCGAAATAGAGTTTTAGAGAAATTCAAAATATTCAAAAGCCAATCTTGAAGGATTTTCATCAAATCAAAAGGAGAAAAAGAGAGCCCTGATTCTTCAAAAGCCTCTACATCAAAGATTCTTCCAAAGCTTTAAGCTCAACTTGAGGAAGATCATTTCTCATGAAAAGAAGAAAAGAACAAAAAAAAAAAGCCCAACTTTATAAATCTTCTAATCACGCTCTTCTATTTCTACCTTTATTATATTATCTTATTTGCTCATTTAAGGAGCTTTATATCTATTGTAATCATTTTCCTATTATATTTGCTTATTGATTCAATCAGGGGATTGAATCAAGGAAAACAGTTTAACCTTGTTCAAACTAGGAGGCTTGTGATAGGTTTTGTGCTATTGATCCTATGAAAATCAGCCGGGTTCATTGTGATCTCGTTGTTAAAATAATAAGTTTGAGTTGTGAGCTTATAAAACAACTCGGCTGTAATCAAGATGATTATAGTGTGGCCCAAGAGTTCTTTGGAAGTGGATGTAGGTGTAGCTAATATTGAACCACTATAAATTTCTTGTATTTATCATGCTTATCTCTTTTTCTCTCTACTTTATTCGTTTTACTTTGCTTTGCATTCTTAGCACTACTCTCAGCATTCTTTCTTGTGCATTGCTTTGGAAAATAGTTTTTAAGTTTTAAAATTTTTAAGAACCCAATTCACCCCCCCTCTTGGATTGCCATCTAGGTCAACAATTGGTATCAGAGCCTGTGCTCATTCTTCCTTGATCTAACAATTAAGAGCTAAAGATCCAAATGACAGCTCAAGCTGGTTCTTCTTTTTCTAAGGAATAATCCACCAATCGTCCATCATTGTTTAATGATACTAACTACTCATATTGGAAAGCTATAATGAAGATATTCATTCAAGCTTTGGACTATAATTTATGGAGTGTCATTATCAATGGTCGTAGCACTTCCACACACTTGATAGATGGATTCATTATTCCTATGCCCGAAAGGGATTGAAATGAAATTGATAGAAAAATAACCCAGCTCAATGCCAAGACCATGAATGTCCTCTACTGCTCCTTGGATGCAAATGAATTTAATAGAATATCCACTTGCATCTTAGCTAAGAAGATATACTATCAGTTGGAAGTTAACCATGAGGGTACCAACCATGTTAAAGAGTCCAAGATTAACATTCTTGTGCATAAATATGAACTCTTTAACATGGATCAGAATGAGTCCATCACTTGCATGTATATTAGATTTACAGACATAGTGAATGGATTAAAAAATCTTGGAAAGATCTATACTAACTCTGAGCTTGTTCAAAAAATTCTTAGGTCCCTTTCAGGAGCATAAAAAGCTAAAGTGACAGCAATCCAAGAAGCCAAAGATCTCAACAGTTACCTTTGAAGGAGTTTCTTAGATCACTCGTGACCCATGAACTCATGATGAAGCAACATCTGAAAGAAGATATGAAAAAAAAGGCAATCGCACTAAAAGCTGCTGAAAAGGAGAAGAGCAGTAGTAAAGAAGATGAAGATGATGAACATACCGCTCTTCTTGCAAGAAAATTTAGAAATTTATGCAAAGAAGGAGGTCATTTTATAAAAGAAAACCTGATATCAAATTGGATGGAGATAAGAAGAAGGATAAGAAGAAGGAGAAAGATCTCGTAATTTGCTATGAGTGCAAGAAGCCCAGATATTACAAATTTAAATGTTCTCAACTCAAAAAAGGATATAGAAAGAAAAAGAAAGTGTATGTTGCAACATAGAGTGATAGTGATGAATCTTTATCCGAAGAAGAATAATAAGAAGTTGCTAACATATGTCTTATGGCAAATGAAGAAGATGTATGTTCTGAAAGCCCTACTTATGATTTCACCTTTGATGAACTTTATGATGCCTTCAATGAATTGCTTAGTGATTTTAAAGTCTTAAGAATAAAGAATAAAATTTTGAAAACTGAAAATCAAAGTCTACTTAAAAAAAAGATAAATTTAGTATTGAGTTTGAAAAGCTAAAATCTGAAAAGCAAAATTTGAAAAAAGAGGAAAGCATGATTTCTACTGAAAATCAAAATTTAAAAAATAAAGTTGAAAAGCACAAAAATATTATTGACAAATTTACTTATAGCTCTAAAAGACTTAATTTGCTTTTGAATAATTAAATAGCTATTTTTGATAAGATCGGTTTGGGATACAAACCACATAAGAAATAAAAATTAATTAATAATTTCTTTATTAAGAAATCAATTGATAATGATATTTTTTATTTTTATTGTGGCAAGAAAGGTCCTAAATCCTATGTTTGCAATCATAAGATATTTCATGTAAATGTTGGTTACAAAGGTAAAATGATTTGGATTTTAAAATAAACTATATTTTCTGCTACTAACCATGAAGGACCCAAGAAGGCTTGGGTACCTAAATATAAATGTGATTGCTATGTAGGCATGTCTTGTAGCCAAAGGATCAAAAAGAAAAAGGGATCTTAATAGCAGCTGCTCAAGATACATGATGGATAATAAAGATCAATTCATCACCCTTGAAGCCAAAAGAGATGGAATGGTGACCTTTGGAGATAATAGTGAAGGTCACATCATGGGTATTGTAAAATTCAGATCACTCCATCCACTTTTATTGAGAATATTCTATATGTTGATGGTTTAAAATATAATTTGATTAGCATTAGCTAACTATGCGATAAAGGTTTCAAAGTGTCCTTTGAAGCATCTATTTGCATAGTATCTAATCCCATTGACAATAGCATTATCTTTATTGGAAATAGAAATGGCAATGTATAGTTAATTGACTTGGATAATTTATATATAAGTAATTATTACCTAATTGCTGATAATGCTAAGGTAAATGAGATTGGATGGATATGGCACCGTAAATTAGGACATGCAAGCACACACTTGATTTCAAAATTGCTTAGAATGGATTTGGTTAAAGGTCTTTCAAAGTTGAATTTTAAAAACAATAGATTTTGTGATGCATGTCAATTTGAAAAACAAACTAGAAATTTTCTCAAATCTAAAAATATTGCTTCAACTTCTAAGCCACTCGAGCTACTACACATAGACCTTTTTGGACCTACTAGAACCACTAGTCTATGAGGAATGAAATATGATCTTTTGATAGTAAATAATTGCTCTAGATTCACTTGAATACTATTTTTAGCTCACAAATATGAGACTTTCTCAATTTTTCTGAAATTCTTCAAGAAAGTCACAAATGAGAAAAAGGCTACCATAGTGTCTCTTAGAAGTGATCATGAGACTAAATTTAAAAATTATTTATTTAAAAAATTTTGCATTAAAAACTGCATCCATCATAATTTTTCAGCACTAGGATATCTCAACAAAATGGGATGGTAGAAAAAAAAAAAAAACTCTAGAGGACATGGCCCATGCCATGCTATGTGAAAGCCAATTTCCAAAATATTTCTAGGATAGAAGCAATAAACACAGCATGTTACATCCTAAATAGAGCCCTGATTAGATCAATTCTTAAGAAAACTCCCTATGGAATATGGCATAATAAGAAACCCAGTATTAGCTATTTTCATTCATTCGATTGTAGATGTTTCATTCATAACAATGAGAAGGACAATCTAGAAAAGTTTGATGCCAAGTCAGATGAAGGTATATTCTTAGGATATTTTACATTTAACAAGGCATATAGAGTGTTCAATAAGAAGTATTTGATTACAGAAAAGTCAATTCATGTAGTGTTTGATGAGTCTTTAGCATTAAGTTTTAAAAAGAAAGATGATGAGGAAGATACTAATATCCTTGGAAGATATTTTGAAAAACTAAATGTTGATGTATCTTCAGATCATGAACTTAAAGCTAAGGATGATAACTCATCCAACAATAATGATGTTGATACTACTCATAATGATACAGATCTACCAAGAGATTGAAGATATGCTTATGGTCATCTAAAGTATCTAATCATAGGTGATACATCTCAAGGTGTAAGAAGTAGATCATTCATAAGAAATATCAACAATTATCTTGCATTTGTGTCTCATATAGAGCCCAAAATAATTGAGAAAGCTGAAAAAGGACAGTTATTGAATGTTAGCTATGCAAGAAGAGTTAATCAGTTCACTAGGAATAAGGTATGGACCTTAGTTGATAGACCAATAGATTATCCAATTATAGGATCCAAATGGATATTTAGAAATAAGTTAGATGAAGATGGCACGCTGTTAGAAATAAGGCTAGATTGGTTGTGAAGGAATATAATCAGGAAGAAGGTATCGATTTTGATGAAACTTTTATGCCTGTTGCTAGATTAAAAGCCATAAGATTATTACTTGCATTTGCATGGTGTATGAATATTAACTTATTTCAGATGAATGTAAAAAGTGCATTTTTGAATGATTTTATAAATGAAGAAGTTTATGCTGAACAACCATCTGATTTTAAGGATCATGAATTTTTAAATCATGTTTTTAAACTACACAAAATACTTTACAGTTTAAAGTAAGCACCTAGAGCTTGGTATGATAGACTTAGTAAATTTTTGATTAAAAATAATTTTTCTTGAGGTAATATTGATAAAATCCTATTTTTGAAAAGAAAAGAAAAGAATTTATTAGTGGTATAGATTTATATTGATGATATAGTATTTGGTGCTACTAACAATCTTCTTTGTTAAGATTTTGCTAAGCCAATGCGGAAAGAATTTGAAATTAGCATGATGAAAAAATTGAATTTCTTTCTTGGACTTCAAATCAAATAAGAAAGAGAGAGAATTTTCATTAATTAAACAAAATACACAAAGAAAATTCTTAAGAAATTTGGTATGAAAATTATCAAACCTCTTGGTACACCAATGAGTCTTTCATGCAAACTCGACAAGATTGAAGATGGTAAGAAAGTAGATCAAAAGCTTTATAGAGGTATGATTGGTTCTTTACTCTATTTAACAGCTAGTAGGCCTGATATTATATTTGCTGTATGCTTATGTACTAAATATTAATCCGATCCTAGAGAATCTTACTTAATTGCTGATTCCATGAGACAAAGGAAATGTCAGTTATAGTTTTAGAAGATCCTACAGCTCAAGAAAACCCAATATTGAAATATATATATATATACACACACATATATATATGTGTATATATATACACACATATATATATGTTGGATTACGGAATGAAAAATCCCAATCGAATTGGAATAAAATGGCAGCGGAAACAAAATAAATCTATTTCATAACACACCAAGGATCACATGCGTTTCATAAAAAATGAAAAAAGGATAAATGAAAAACATTACCTTTTGTTGATCAGTATATAATCCATCTGTTCTTGTGTTAGATTTGCTCAGATCTTCAAAGGTGCTGCCTTCAGAAAGACGACCACCCTCTACAAGTATCTACACACGAACGGACACCGAAATAGTTTTTGAATGCTAGTTCAACAAGTCCATTTTTTACAAAAAAAACCAGGGTTTCCAACTCTCTGTTTATCTATTTTTCAAGGCAAAAGATATGACCCTTCAAATGCCCCAATAGACACGACCTTTCAAATGCTCCAATTGACATTAAAACATATATATCATATATATATATATATATATATATACAAGTCTGCTAGGGGGCCCAATAGACATTAAAACGTATATATCATATATATACAAGTTCTAGGGGTTTTTGGTTAACTAGGATTTTAATTAATATTTATTTAAAACTCCTTTTAAATAATGACAATTTAAATCCTAATCTTTACCATATAAGGAATTTATATTTTTAACCAAAAACCTTTATAGATTATTTCCTTATCCAATAAGAAAATATAACTAATTAATTACATATCATAATTAAATTACAAATTTAAATTTTCTCAAAATTAAACTCGAATCTAAATAACAACTAATTATTATTCGTAATTTAAAATAATATCATCATTTTAAATTACTATAGAGAGTAACAAACCATAACCATTATTGTCCGTTCTTAGTGTGCCACCCTATAGGTTCAATTAACGTTGGCAGTAGGCCTAAATCATATTTTGATCCTACAAGTCATAAGCGGCCTCTAGCAAGACATTATGACTACCCAAGTTAAATGAAAAGCTCACGTTCCAAGACAACCTTAAAGTAGCTAATGACATAATCCTTTTGTCACATGATATCTTGATAGAATATAAGGCATGGAAAAAGTCAACCTTATATCGCTCTATCTTTAATTTCTTGAAACCCAATTAGACTGACTAAACAAATGATATTGATCTCCATCAATTCATTTGAGCACGGCCATGCATTTCTCAGTCTCAATCATCGAGGGGCCCAGAGATATCTTTATTATAATAAGAAGGACAAATTCCATCTTAATCACTCATATCTCACTACATGATTTTAATTATGTTCAAGCATAATCTTTATAATCATCCGGTTAAAGACAATGTTTGATTATGTCAAAACATAATATTCCTCATGTTGAGAACTATAGCAATCTCAGGTCTAAGGATTTAATGACACAACTACTAGAGATTAACTTATGACTTTGATCCATGTATTAATCTCAAGGCGGGTCTTGTCCAATATTTGTTCTCAACAAATACATATAAATTTGATTTGTATCTCATACACATATTCATCCCATGAATATCAATCAAATTTCATACTAATATTAATTTATTGTTATTCCCACAACAATAACCGATTAGGGATATTTAGAATAATTAATAATATTATTCAAGGACATTATTATATAATAAACATGCAAATTATGATAATAGTAAATGCTCATAAATATTCAAAATACCATGTCCATACAATAGGCCTAGGGCACTATTACTAACAATCTCCCACTTGCACTAGGCCCACTCATCAATGTATCTAATACCTATGAACCTAGCATGACGATCATGCTTTGCTTGTGGTAGAGGCTCAGTCAATGGATCAGCAACATTGTCATCTGGGAACTCTACATATTTTTATGTCACCTCTCTCAATGATTTCTCGAATGAGATGATAACACCTAAGAATGTGTTTGGATCGCTGATGTGACCTAGGTTCTTTTGCTTGTGCGATAGAACCATTATTGTTACAATGAACATCAACAGGATTTGTGATGCTAGGAACCACTCCAAGGTCAGTAATGAACTTCTTGATCCAAGCTGCTTCCTTTGTTGCATCAGATGCTGCTATGTATTCAGCTTCAGTTGTAGAATCAGCAACAGTGCTTTGCTTCAAACTTTTCCAGCTAACAGCACCACCATTTAAACAAAACACATATCCTGACTGCGATCGGAAATCATCTTTGTCAGATTGAAAGCTTGCATCTGTGTAACCACTTACAACCAGATCATCTTCCAATCCGCCATACACCAAGAACACATCTTTAGATTTTCTCAGATACTTAAGAATGTTCTTGACAGTCCAGTGACTCTCACCGGGATCTGACTGGTATCTACTCGTTATGCTTAAAGCATAAGAGACATCTGGTCTAGTGCACAACATAGCATACATGATAGATCCTATTACTGAAGCATAAGGAATCTTACTCATGCGCTTGCTCATCTTTTGTGTTAGGACACTGAGATTTGCTAAGTGTAATACCATGAGACATAGGCAAGTATCCTCTCTTGGAATCTTGCATACTGAACCTTTTCAGTACTTTGTCTATGTAAGTACTTTGACTTAGACCAATCAGCCTCTTAGATCTATCTCTATAGATCTTTATCCCTAGGATATAGGCAGCTTCGCCTAAGTCTTTTATTGAGAAACATTTCCCTAACCAAGACTTGACACTCTGCAAGGTAGGGATATCATTCCCAATGAGTAAAATGTCATCAACATATAAGACCAGAAATACAATGGCGCTCCCACTAACTTTCTTGTAAACACAAGGTTCATCTTCATTTTTGATAAATCCAAACTCTTTGACTGTTTCATCAAAACGAAGATTCCAACTCCGAGAAGTCTGCTTCAAAAATAAATGGATCTTTGAAGCTTGCATACTTTACTAGAATTCTCAGGTTGTACAAAACCCTCAGGTTGTGTCTTGTACACATCCTCAAGTAAGTTTCCATTAAGAAACACAGTTTTAACATCCATTTGCCAAATCTCATAGTCATAATATGCAGCAATGGCAATGAGAATTCTAATAGACTTAAGCATGGCTACAGGTGAAAAAGTTTCATCATAGTCTATGCCATGAGTTTGTTTGAAACCTTTTGCAACTAGCCTTGCTTTGTAAGTATGCACTTTACCATCCATGTCAGTTTTCTGTTTGAAAATCCATTTGCACCCAATGGTCTTTGTACCTTCAGGTGGCTCAATCAAGGTCCATACTGATTATCATACATGGATTGGATTTCAGACTTCATGGCCTCTAACCATTTCTCAGAGTTTGGATCTAACATAGCCTCTTGATAGGTAGTAGGTTCATTTTGATCCACTAACAATACATCATGATTATCAGTCACAAGAAATCCATATCTCTCGGACTCATGACGTATCCTATCAGATCTACGTAATTTTTGTGCTACAGGTGGTGTATCAACAATGGTTTGTTGACTTTGAGCATCCACAGGCGGTTCAATGTTATCTTGTGGTTCTCGAATTTCTTCGATTTGTACCTTGCTCCCACTGGTTCCTTTAGAAATAAATTCCCTTTCTAGAAAGACACCATTCCGAGCAACAAACACTTTGTTCTCAATGGGATTGTAAAAGTAGTATCCTTTAGTCTCTTTAGGATACCCCACAAAAGAATATTTGTCAGACTTGGGTTCCAGCTTATTTGAAACTTGACATTTTACATAAGCTTCACAACCCCAAATCTTAAGAAAAGATAAACTAGGCTTTTTACCAGTCCACATCTCATATGGTGTCTTTTCAACCGCTTTGGTTGGAACTCGATTTAGTATGAACATAGCTATTTCAAGTGCATAACCCCAAAAGGTAAGTGGAAGATCCGTTAGACTCATCATAGATCGAACCATATCTAATAAAGTTCGATTCCTTCTTTCAGACACACCATTCCATTGTGGTGTTCCAGGAGGAGTTAGTTGTGGAATGATTCCACAACTTCTAAGATGGTCATAAAATTCTTGGCTCAAATATTCTCCACCTCGATCAGATCGAAGTGCCTTGATTGTCTTGCCAAGTTGGTTTTGTACTTCATTTTGAAAAGATTTGAACATTTCAAATGATTCAGATTTGTGTCTCATCAAGTAGACATAACCATATCTACTGAAGTCATCAGTAAATGTAATGAAGTACTTGTAACCTCCTCTGGCATCTGAACTTACTGGTCTACATATATCTGTATGTATTAGGCCCAATAATTCATTGGCCCTTTCACTGTATCCAGTAAAGGGATCCTTTGTCATCTTGCCCAATAGACAAGATTCACATGTATCATATGATTCAAAATCAAATGAGTTCAAAAGTCCATCTTGATGGAGTTTTGATATGCATTTCTCATTTATATGGCCAAGGCGACAATGCCAAAGATAGGTTGAATTTAAGTCATTGGACTTAAATTTTTGGTAGTTATGTTATAGACAGAAGAATTGTTAGATTTTTGAAGATTCAAAACATAAAGACCATCTAGTAATTCGCATTTACATAGAACATGTCTTTATGATAAATGGAGCAATTATTATTCTTAATAATAAAAGAAAAACCATCATTATCCAAACAAGAAACTGAAATAATATTCCTACACATTGTAGGAACATAAAAGTAATTGTTCAAAACTAACAAAAGCCCACTGGGCAAAGAAAGTTTGTAACTTCCTACAGCTAAAGCAGCAACTTTTGCTCCATTGCCTACTCGAAGATCAACTTCGCCCTTCTTCAGTTGTCTACTCCTTTTAAGCCTCTGCACATTTATGCAAATGTGAGATCCACATCCAGTATCTAATACCCAGGAACTAGAAGGAGAAAAATCAATCTCTATAACATAAATACCTGAAGAACCGATCTCACTAGTCTTCTTCTTCTTCTTTAGATCCTCCAAATACAGCTTGCAGTTTCTCTTCCAATGACCAGGTTCATTGCAAAAGAAACAGACACCCTCCTTTGGGGCTTTATCCTTGGGTTTAGGATTGGGCTTGGGTTGTGCATTAGACTTTCCAGCCCTTCCCTTACCCTTTCCTTTTCTTTTCTTCATAAAGCCCTTTCCCTTTTGAACCATCAGAACATGGCCAGGCTTGGATTTAATATTCTGTTCAGCAGTTTTAAGCATCGTATGCAGCTCAGAAATTGATTTATCCATTTCATTCATGTTATAGTTCATGATAAACTGGTCATAACTATCAGGAAGTGAATTTAGGATCAAATCTGTTGCCAACTCTTGGCTCAATGGAAATCTAAGCCTATCAAGGTGCTCAATATAGCCTTTCATTTTCAACACATGAGTGCTAACTGAAGCACCCTCAGCCATTTTGCAAGAGTGCAATGCCTTGGTAGTATCATACCTTTCTTGCCTTCCTTGTTGCAGGAACATTTCCTTTAGATTAACAATCATATCATAAATTTCCATGTTTTCTAAATCTTTCTGAAGTTCAGAACTCATGGTAGCTAGCATCAAGCATGCAACATCAATAGAGTCATTATGATGCTTCTCATAAGCATTCTTTTCAGCTCTAGAAGCATTATGTTCTTTAGGGTGAGGTTGATCCAGGACATAAAGCTTCCTTTCTTGTTTGAGAACAATTCTCAAATTTTGAAACCAGTCAAGGAAGTTAGTCCTAGTAAGTTTGTCCTTCTCAAGGATTGATCGCAGTGACATAGTAGAATTGTTATTATTGTTGGCCATCTACAATAAATGCAAAGTTCGTTAAGTATTTTGATTATGAAAAACTCCCACTAAATTAACAACCCTCAATAATAATAATCATATTAATTTAGTGAGCTAAGATCCATATTTATACTCAACTTTAAGTCAGCTTTGGCATGACACTTAAAATTAAGTTATTTAGGTAGGTAACTCTTACCAATTGCAACTCATGCAACTCTTAGAAATTTATGGGATTTTGACATTATATGTCTCGACGTGTTTAAATCCCATCTCATGCCATTAGGCCCAAAACCGTTTTGATAACCTAATTAAGTTAAACCATTTTTAAACATATGGGTAGCACCATTACCCATCTTGTCTCACTAATGTAACCTAATGTACTTCTACTTTGGTAGAACCCACATTAAGGTGATAAAAGCCTTAACAAGTGTTTAAATATGGATGGCATGTCAACTTAAAATTTTATGTGAGGGATCTAGATAGATTTCATCATGCATTTAGTATCACATACTCATTGATATCATCATACATAGCATCTCATACATGTATATAATAAACGTGTCATAGTATGGCCTTATCTAGATTGATCTTCATAAGCCAATATGAAGATCAATGGTCAATCCTAGGTAATAATGAGCAACACCATAATGTCTACTTGACCATCATCTTGTGCATAGACACCTAGCTCCTCCATCACCATGGTTGGATTGCATGACTTCAAATGGCTTGCTTTGTGTTCTTGTTTTATTACAATTAATAAACAAATACTACTAAAACTAAAAAAAAATTACAATGAAGCAAAATAGCACACATGCCATATTTAATAATTACAACCCTTGTAAAAGAATAATAAAAACCTGCTAATCATATTGGTCACAAGGCCATACCATGCACCATACAAAGCAACACACCATGCAAAACAATCATGTTATATATAGCATATACATATTGCATTAAAGAAATATGTAATAATAGGCGTGTTGTTTAAAACCAATTAAATTTATAAGGCGCTCTGATTAGGTAGTACTGCGGTTCCTAAAATTTGAAGATACAATAAAGTTTCATCCTAAAATTTGATTTTATTGATCTCATCAATAAATTTAAGGCTTACATCCGCACCACTATAAACAGCAATTGATAAATCCTTATTGATATGTGAATTCAGTTCATGTATTAATCTAATTAAGACAACACCGAAATCATATATCATGTTATTAAACACTTTAATTGCAATATCCCATTCGGATTCTTAATCATATTAATGAATCCTTACCAGAAACAGATTTATCAATTAACACCTTAGAAAACCTATTATCTATGTCGTTCGCGCAAATACTAATATCTCATATATATAAGAACGCAAATCATTCCAAGATCATATACATCTCATACATACAATCAAACATGGCATAATCGATTCTTATGAAAACACAAGTGGCTCTGATACCACTGTTGGATTACGGAATGAAAAATCCCAATCTAATTGGAATAAAATGGCAGCAGAAACAAAATAAATCTATTCTATAACCCACCAAGGATCACATGCGTTTCAAAAAAAGAAAGAAGGATAAACAAAAAACATTACCTTTTGTTGATCAGTATATAATCCGTCTATTCTTGTGTTAGATTTGCTCAGATCTTCAAAGGTGTTGCCTTCAGAAAGACGACCATCCGCTACAAGTATCCACACACGAACGGACACCAAAATGTTTTTGAATGCTAGTTCAACAAGTCCATTTTTCACAAAAATGAACCAGGGTTTTCAACTCTCTGTTTATCTATTTTTCAAGGCAAAAGATACGACCCTTCAAATGCCCCAATAGACACGACCTTTCAAATGCCCCAATTGACATTAAAACGTATATATCATATATATACAAGTCTGCTAGGGGGGCCCCAATAGATATTAAAATGTATATCATATATATACAAGTCTACTAGGGGTTTTGGTTAACTAGGATTTTAATTAATATTTATTTAAAACTCCTTTTAAATAATGATAATTTAAATCCTAATCCTTACCAAATAAGGAATTTATATTTTTAACCAAAAACCTTTATAGATTATTTCCTTATCCAATAAGAAAATATAACTAATTAATTACTTGTCATAATTTAAATTATGAATTTAAATTTTTTTAAAATTAAACTTGAATCTAAATAACAACTAATTATTATTCATAATTTAAAATAATCTCATCATTTTAAATTACTATAGAGAGTAACAAACCGTAACCATTATTGTCCGTTCTTAGTGTGCGACCCTATAGGTTCAATTAACGTTGGCAGTAGGCCTAAATCACATTTTGATCCTATAAGTCATAAGCGGCCTCTAGCAAGACATTATGACTACCCAAGTTAAATGAAAAGCTCATGTTCGAGACAACCTTAAAGTAGCTATTGACATAATCCTTTTGTCACATGATATCTTGATAGAATATAAGGCATAAAAAAAGTCAACCTTATATCGCTCTATCTTTAATTTCTTGAAACCCAATTAGACTGACTAAACAAATGATATTGATCTCCATCAATTCATTTGAGCACGGCCATGCATTTCTCAGTCTCAATCATCGAGGGGCCCAGAGATATCTCTCTTATAATAAGAGGAACAAATTACATCTTAATCACTCATATCTCACTACATGATTTTTATTGTGTTCAAGCATAATCTTTATAATCATCCGGTTAAAGACAACATTTGATTATGTCAAAACATAATATTCCTCATGTTGAGAACTATAGCAATCTTAGGTCTAAGGATTTAATGACACAACTACTAGAGATTAACTTATGACTTTGATCCATGTATTAATCTCAAGGCAGGTCTTGTCCAATATTTGTTCTCAACAAATACATATAAATTTGATTTGTATCTCATACACATATTCATCCCATGAATATCAATCAAATTTCATACTAATCTTAATTTATTGTTATTCCCACAACAATAACCGATTAGGGATATTTAGAATAATTAATAATATTATTCAAGGATATTATTATATAATAAACATGCAAATTATGATAATAGTAAATGCTCATAAATATTCAAAATACCATGTCCATACAATAGGCCTAGGGCACTATTACTATATATATATATATATATATATATATATATATATATATATATATATATATATATATATATATATATATATATATATATATATATATATATATAGTGTGTATATATATATACACACATATACCATTTGAGGGCGAGGATTGGGAATGGCTATCTCAAATGAAGGAGTGTGTGGTTTCATGGTAGGATGAATGGTTGGAGTCATGGATGGAGAGGGTTATTTATAGGATGGAAGGTAGCGGATGAGGTAGCGGATAGGTGGTGGAGAGGCCATGAAAGGTAGTGGAGAGGCCATAAGAGGTAGTAAAGAGGCCATGAGAGATAGAGGAGAGGCCATGAGAGGTTAGCTTATGGTTAAGCATGAGGGTTGAGGCTAAGGCTTGCTTATGGTTAAGCATGATGGTTGAGGCTAAGGTTTTGATCCCTATAAGGGCTGGTTTATGAGGCTGGTATCTGATGAGGTTTTCCTTAGTTCTAAGGTTGGATGCCGGATGCCTCTCACAAGCTGAGGGCTATCCATTATATAGACATACTGAGCGGACTTTGTTGGCCCAGATGGCAACCCAAGAGGGGGGGGGGGGGGTGAATTGGGTTCTTTAAAAATTAAAGTCTTTTGAAATCGATTGCTTTGAAGTGCTTTGTGAAGAGAGTGATGCACAATATAAGCACAAACAAAATGCAGAAGTAAATGCTAAGAATGAGAGAGAGAAAGAGATAATGTGACACGGCAAACACAAGGTTTTATAGTGGTTCGGTGCAATCCACACCTACGTCCACTCCCAAGATTCACTTGGGTCCACACTATAATCTTCCAAGATTACAGCCGAGTTGTTTTGCAAGCTCACAACTCAAACTTGTTGTTTTCCCGGGATCACAACGAACCCAGCCGTTTTTCACGAGCTCACCAGCACAAAACTCAAACCGTTGTTTTAACGGGATCACAACGAATCCAACACGTAAGCTATCCCAAGCTTACAACGAGGTACAACTACCTCCACTAATTCAATCCACTGATTGAATCAGTACACAAGTAAATAAATAAGAGTTTGAATACAAGCAGCTCCTCTTGAGCAGAATAATCAAAATAAAGCTTTAGGTTTAGAAAAGCCTGATTAGATAAGCTTGAATGCAGGCTTGGCTTCTTTGCTTCTCTTCTCCAACTCCTTTGAAGTGTGGAATCAGGCCTCAGCACAGATTCTCCTAGCTTTGGGGCTTTTGGATGTTGGTTGAAGCTTTTCTTCTTTTTCTTCTAGGTTGGAAGATCTTGATATTGCTCTTGGTTGCTTTGGGATCTCCTCTTGAACTTTTTATAATGTAGAACTGGAGCACACGAATCTCTCTCTTTTTGATTTCACTCCTTTTGAGTCTCTCTCCTTGAGTTAAAGGATTTTTCAATGAAGCTCTGTTTTTTCGATTTTTCTCTTCTTTTTCTTTGAAAAAAATTTCTCTCTATTCGTCTCTCTTTGATTTGAAAACAGCTTCTCTATTTATAGATTATGCAAGAATATAGCCATTAGAGATAAAGAAAAATAGCCGTTAATCAAAAATCTTACCGTTGGGGCTGACGTGTCGTCGTGAAAAATTATGCCCAGAAATTTGAGGAGTCGACTCGAGCACTGTGGAGTCAGCTCGAAGTCGATTACTAAAAATAGAAACATTTAAAATGTTAGAGGGTCGACTCGCGAAGAACCAAAGTCGGCTCCCAACAGTCGGGGGTCGACTCGAAGAAAATGGGGAGTCGACTCGAGAAGCGCTCAAAAAACATGCTTTCTATTGTTTGAGCGGAGTCGGCTCACACAGTCCAGGAGTCGGCTCGCACAGAGTCAGGGGTCGACTCTTGAAATCCAAGGGTCGACTCGAGAAAATCAAAATCTCTGTTACTTACTGGAGTCGACTCTGAAACTAGAGTCGGCTCCGGAACGTATCAAAAATCAGAAATTTTCTTGATTGACTTTGAAATTCGTCCCAAATAATTTTAAATGATATTTTGACTTGAATACAATAAATATGACATTAAGCATGAATTCAAGACATGTTTCAAGAAATCATTGATTGAAATATAACATGTAAAAATTCCTTTTTGAAATCTTAAATATAGAGCTTGAAACTTCTTTTTCAAATTGATTCAAAACTCAGTGAATTTAAACATTGAGAGTCCATTGCTTTCATTTTGAATAAGCTCAAGGTTTTTGATAAATAAACTCATTATTTCCTTTAAAATACTCATGGCTTTTGGAAATCATCAAAATCAATAAAGTTGGGGTAATTAAATAATTATAATCTCCCAAATTTCTCAATAGACTTCATTCTGGTTGGAGTCCGGGAGTAATCAGTGTGGATTTCAATCTGGTTGGAATCCGGAGCAATCAGTGTGGACTTCAATTGGGTTGAAATCCAGAGAAGTGTCTAGATCTTAGGACAGCTGGCTGTCCTTTGAGCACTACAGCACATGGACGACTGCTTTTGAGTTACTTTCCATAACAATACTCTAATTATTGTACTGGAGGGGTCCCACATGTATGAGTTGTGGCTGAAAGTGACTGCTGAGTCATTCGTCTGTAGCTTCACATGCGTGGACTGTGGCCGAAAGTGGCAGCTGAGATGTCAAGTCATTTGTCAGTTGCTTCACATGCATGAATTGTGGCTGACAATGGTTGCTGAGTTGTCTTGTCAACTGTGCGGTTGCTGAGACATCTTGTCTTATGTTCTGAGGGGCTTCATATGCATGAATGCCTGTTGAAGTTGGGACGGAGCTTCACCTGCGTGAAAGATCGGGCCTGGTCCTCCATATGATAGATCACATGATGTCGTAATCTTCATATGGGTCTTGGCTTCTTGCAAGCATATCTGGTTGGCTGGTCTTGGCTGTGAAGAACTGATGTCTTCTTCATCTGAATCTCCTAGCTGAGATAATTCTTCTTAATTCCTTCTTGCTTGGGGTTCTGCTCGAAGAAGGAGAAGCTGAGGGCTTTTCTGCCTTGGGAAATTGTCTGGGATTATCATAAGTGATAAGCCATATGCCAATGTTATTTATTGATAATCTTTCTGTTGGTTGAAAATTCCTTCATCATTTAATTCTGAATCTTCTTTCTAATATGGGAGGATACTGACGGTCGAGAGACCGACTGATGGCAAAATCCCATCCCACAATCCATGGTACTTGGAATTCAACTACAAACATGATGGACTTATTTCCATAAAATGTTGTTTTGAGATGTTCTTGAAAATAATCCCATGCTTTCAGTATTGGATCTAGAAGTATATTTTTCGTTATTCCAAAGTAAACCCACCAATCATGGGTCCAACTTGGAATCTTTCTGTTGAACTTCTGACAGAAGCTAAGGAACCAACTGTGGTCTGTACGTTTAAGGTAGAATGCCTTATACCATGCTTGCTGATAGTCAAAGTAGTTATACTGAGAAGGTTGATATTTCTGAGAGAATGTTATGGCTTGGTATGGGTTTCCCCATTCTTCTTTGGTGATGAATTTTTTGATTTTACATTTTGAATAGGCAATTGCCTCTGAGTTCTATTCTGTTTTATGAGTTATCTCTACTAAATCTGTGTCAACCAGGATAAACTCATAGTATTCTTGGGTTTTTAAAGGATTTTGGAATCCTCTGGGTAAATGGTACTGGACAATTTTTTCATTGATGGAAGGGAAGATTTTTGATAGGTTAGGGACCTGTTTATCCCCTATCTCATCTTCTTCTAAGAGTTTAACTGTAAGAGAACAATTCTTACAGAAATATGGAGTGAACATGGATGTTCTGGATAGACTGGATTTGGTTTGTTCTAGCCCAATGCTGGGACTAGGAGGAAATCTTTTCTGGGTTGCTTGGGAATAGGTCTGAGAGGACGAGGCTAGAACAAAGTATTGGTTTCTGAGAGGTGTGAATGTTTTGGGTGTAGTCAAGCTAATGAAAGGTGCCAAGGTCATTGGCTTTGCATAGGAGGACTTGGTTCTGGGTTTTTCAGACATTTTGTTCCTGAAAGGAATGAGTTTTTGGGTTAGGATGTTTGATCAACCATTTTCTGTGCCTTTTAAAAAATTCGATAAATATGGGTAAAACCGTCTAGCAAAAACAAGCTTTTCTTTTTCAAAACTCTTTTGCAAGAAATGATT
>UESW01005087.1:393401-408401 GCA_900491605.1 Calamus simplicifolius | reverse complement strand
TCTTAGCAACAGACGAAAAACATCAATCAATATACCCAAAATGTGTAATTGGGAAGAGGTAGAAATCAAAGATAACTGGACCTTAGAAAAGATACAGCCCCCTAGAAGGTCTGTTCAAGAAAGAAGAACAATTAATGAAATTACTCAAGATGACAAAGAATGTTAGCTATAACTTTAGAAGATCATATAGTATGAGAATACCTAGTACTGAGACAGAAGAAACCAGTATAAGAAACTTAAGACTTAAAGGAGTTGACCTAGAGTCGAATATCCCAAGTCTATATTATGAAGAAACAAACTACTCACCTACCTATTCTCAGATGGTAGATGAAACGCCAAATCAGTTAAACACAGTTAAAAGAAAATTTGAAATTAACAAAGAAAATATTAGAAAAGATTTTAGAGCAAAATATAACAGAGAGAAAGTCGACTGGTTACGGAAAGAAACCAGTCCAGAAGAAAGAGAAGATCTAAAATAAGAATACTATAATTTCATGAACAAACAAGAATTAGAAATGCCCTATTTCACATGGCTTGAATAAGCATGTAAAAATAGGAGAATCACAGACAAGTACCCTTTCAGATCTTTAGGAGTGATTTGGAAAACCATAGAGAATAAGGAAATAAACTCAGATCACATTCCTTTAGATGAATGCCTGATCAACTACAGAAATCAAGTAGTCATTGCCTCTCCATTTAAAAACATTAAATCAGACCATTTGAGGGTCACAGGCTTAGTGAACAGGGATGATAGTTGTGAATAATGGTAATGAATAGTGGCAAGGACAATAATTAAGGTAGCTGGCAGGGTTATGAGGACAATGATTGTTTTGTGTGGGGCCATAAGGATAATAATAGAGGAGACAATCGGTACACTTATGAGAGAATCGCACTAAAAGGTATAGTGTCTAGGGCAGTTGGCGAGCACTGCAGCACATGTACGGCTGCATTTGTGACCTTTTTCAGGACAGTGCTCTCAAAAAAGGCTGAAAGTTTGACAGGGTTACTGGAGCTTCACATGCTGTGTTTGTTGAAGTCTGAGTGGTTGCTGAGCTGAAGATTTTGTTTGTTTGGATGTTCTTTTGGGAGGCTTCACGGGTGTGAACTTATGGTTTCACATGAGTGAACTGTGGCTGCTGTTATATCATCTTTGCTGGTGTGTTGGCAAGTTGCCATTGATCGGCAAGTGCGGAGCTGGCTGGCAGGCTGGTCTGGGTTAGATAAGGCCTATCTGGAAGGGCCCGTTATCTTCCTTATGACGATTATATGATATCATAATCTTCATAAGGGTCTTGTGCAAACTGCATTGTTGCTGGATCTGGCTGTGATGAGCCAATGTCCTCTTTGTTGTCTGAGTCTCCGAGTTGAGATAGTTCTTCTAATAGTTTTTTCTTTAATTCTTTTTTATTGGGAGGTTTACCTTTTGCTGGAGAGGCTGAACTTCTTTTTGGCTTTGGAAATTACTGAGGATTGTCATAAGTGATAAGCCATAATCTGATGTTATTTATTAGTAATCTTTCTCCTGACTGGAAGTTCTTCCACCATTTGATCCGAAATTTGCGTTCCAAGATGGATGGATATTGATGGTCTAAAGTCTTGCTGATGGCAAAATCCGATCCTAGGATCCATAGAACTTGGAATTCTACAGAGAACATGATGGATTTGTTTCCATAGGTGGCTGTCTTGAGATTGTCTTGGAAATAGTCCCATGATCTTTGTATTTCTTCTGGCATGATTTCTTTAGTCAGTCCAAAGTAGATCCACCAGTGATGGGGACATCAGCAAGAAGAAAAGGTTGCAGACTGATACTCTTTGGTTTTGTAGTTAATCCACTTTCCGCAGGTTCCACTTACTCGAGCCAAGAGTTTCAATTTCTCAAGTGGCAACTCATGCTGCAAAATTTCAACTTCTGCCAAGTCTCAAAGTATCGACACTTCCTGCCTTGAGTCAACACTGCTATCAAGACATCAAGTCTTCTCTTTGGAAGTCAAATCTTGAGGACATATGAGGTATCTGATGATGACACATGGCAACTTAGAAGTCAAATCTTGGAGGACACATGGAGGTATCTGATGATGACACATGGCAAACTAAGGAGGTGCCACATGGAAGCTTGTGCAACCAAATTTGTTAGGGATTGGTTGTAATTAGTTAGCTATATCATAACTAATCCTTAGATTGTTATGATCTTTTAGTTTTTTGGGCTGAAATTTCTGGAAGTCCTTTGGCCTATAAATAGGCCAAGCTTTCCCTCTTGTAGATATGAAGTTTGAGAAATAAAATCAAGTTTATTTGATTTCTTTTGCCAAGTGCCTTGTTCATCTTTGAGTATGAAGAGGGTGAGATGCTCTTAGTTTGAGTTGAGGCTCATGTTTCCCTAGTCTTAGATCTAGGTCACTCCTTGAGGGAGAGGGTGAGAGGCCCAATTTGCTACTCTAAACCATTCTACCAAGGTTCCATAATAGTTTCAGGAAGAAGGACAAGTGCTACCCAAGTCTCAGCAAAATTTTTCAAATCCTTCCTTTCCTTGTTCGATTTTTTTTTATTTCCTTCAATTCCTTTGCTCACAGTCTTACTTCTGATCACTTGCAGGTTCTCTTGAGGATGTTAGAGTTGAGGATGATGGCTCCACGTCAAGGATCAAGTGCCAAGGTGAGTTCTTAAGTAAGGAGTGTAGATCTTGTCAACCAACCCTCAATTCTTTGAGTGTTGAGTGCATCCCTTCCACTTTAAGATCTTACTTCATTGTTGGAAAAAAAAAAACCTCTTGGTCCTTTAGATCTGAAGTTTTAAAGGTGGCTTAACTTAGTTTGAAGGTTTCCATACCTTTAGATCCTAATCTTTTTATTTCTTTGAAAGAAGCTTGCACAAGGGTGTTTAGATTTCTGCTTCCAGTTTGATGTTCTTCATTTCTCCCATGCATGAATTCAGCCATAGCTTGGGCTCAAATGTTCATTATACGAGGTGGTAATCACTTAGAACACATCACCATCCCCTCATTCCACCAATTTTTTTTCGTGCCCCATCAGCTTTGGTATCAGAGCCTTGGTCTCTAAGTTAAGCTTGTAAGTTGCTGGAATTTCTGTTCTAGTTTTAGTCCGAGATTTCCATAAATTTTTTTGTAATTTTTTAAGGGTTAAAAAATAAATAAAAATTCATTTGCTGCACTTTAGGACTTTAGGTTCCAAAATATAAAATTAAAAAAATATATTTTAGAGTTTTGGAATAAAAAAAATCAGTTCTTAGGTTGTTTTCTGGAAGACTGTTTTGGTTCCCTCCATTAAATTTGATTTTAAAAAAATAAAAAATATAATTTTAATTTGAGATCTGAGATTTAGACTTCAAATTCTTATTTTCCACTTAAAGTTTGAATTTAGAGGGGTTTTTAAATTTAAAATTTAAATTTTGAAATAGGTAGTAGAGAGTTTGTTAAGCTGCTAGAATCTTCTAGCAACTACTATCATAACAACTTCCTCAACCAATTTTTTTAAAAAAAATTGAATTCAAATTTCAAAATCTAGGATTTTCACTCTGAGATCTAACTAATTCAATTTTAATTTTAAATTTTTAAAAATTTAAAACTTTAAATTTCAAATTTTCAAAACCGGGTTAGTTGAAGGTTAGTTAGAAGCTGCAAATTTTATTTAACCACTTTTACCTCCAAGAATGAAATTTTAATCTAAATTTTAATTTTTTAAAAAAATTAGCTTCTGAAATCTAGACTTCAAGATTTGAATTTCTCAATTTAAGTTTGCATTTGCTGAATTTTAAAATTAGATTAAATTTTACTTAATTGTACTAAGTCTAGTCGATTGTGCTAGTTAATTGCTGAAATTGTGTGCATCCATATATACATAAACCATCTTAAGGGCATTCAATATAACATAAGGGGAGGAGTTAATAACCTTTCCTTAGCCCACAACAACCATCCTCATTATGCATTGACCTAAGCCTTAATTAAAATCAAGTATGCACCTAAATTAAGGACACCAACAAGTCGGGTTCAAGTGCAAGAGGAGACAAAGCACTATTTGAGTTTGTAATTATTCTTAGAAACTGGTGTCTAAGACTAGAGGTCTAATGGCAAATGCCTTAAGCGGACTTGCGGTTCTTTAATTGGGTCCTTGCGAAAGCAAGGGGGGCCTCCCGCATTCCCACCTCTTACCTGGCCAGTGACAAAGGTAATTGCATCCTTAACTAGTACCTAGTCAAGTCCTGTATTTTGAACTTCTAGGTTTAGGAGCCCTAGAAGCTAGGTTTGTACTTCTTGTCTTATAGGTCAAAAGTTCTATCTTTCTTGGTTTGTACCTATGGATCCTAATCTTGAACTCTTTATGAGGACCCTGACTGAAAAGTTAGACACTGTAACTGAGCAATTAGGGCAAATCAACAAAGAATTAGGTCAAGTAAAAGATAGAGTTGAGACCCTTGAAGAGCCTCAAAGGATCCCCATCGAACCTGAATCATCTAGGTCAATTCCTCGAGGTCCAAGAGCCCAATATCATGTGCACATCCCTGAATACAATCCAAGGAGACTTGATCCTGATTTCATGGAAGAAGCCCGTCGAGTCCATCGGCCTGACTTTACTCCTGATCGTATCCCTAGGCGACCTCACCAGGATTACTTAGATCAAGATGAAAGAGCCATGAGGAACATTCGATTAGAGGCTCCTATCTTTGATGGAAGCCTAGACCCTAAAGCTTATGTTGACTGGGAGGGAGAAATGGATCAATATTTTGAATGGTATGAGATGACCGAGGAGAGAAAGTATAAGTTTGCCAAACTGAGGTTAGTCCGCCAGGCTAGGTTATACTGGGAGAATATCGGGCGAATGCTTAGGCAAAGAGGAGACATGCCCATAACCACTTGGAGAGCTATGAAAATCAAGCTTAGGGAAAAGTATGTCCCTATGTCCTATCACCAAAGACTATTAGATCAGTGGCAAAGATTATACCAGGGCAATAAGACTGTGTCTGAATATTACCAAGTTTGATGAGTTTGCGATGAGGTGTAACATTGATGAATCAGAAGCTGTAACATTGTCTAGGTTTAGAGCCGGTTTGCGTGAAGAAATTCAAAAGGAATTATTTCTAAGAGAAATCACTGACCTAGACCAAGCCTATCAAATAGCCAGAGATTGTGAAAGGTTTCAAAGGGGACCGATAGTCAGAAGACCCGAACTAAGTAAGATTAGCACCCCTACTCAGAAACCAGGGTTCAACCAAATGCGACCAAATCACCCACTCCTACTATCCCATCCGGTCAAACGAGTGACAAGGGTAAGGCCCCTGTAGTTCAAAAGAGTAACAACCCGAATGTCCATTGTTTTAAATGTAACAGGAAGGGACACTATGCCAACCAATGCCCTGCCCGTTCTCTACACATAGGAGAACTAGCTGAAGAGGACCCTGAAGATACTAAAGAGTTTGAAAAAGAGGTATATGAGGCTGAATCCAATCTGATCAATGAATATGATGAAGAGGAAGAAGAGATTGATTATGAGACTTTGGGTGTTGTTAGAATTTTGACCCAAACAAAGGAAAAGGAGGATTGGAGAAGAACTAATATACTCCAAACATTTGTTAAGATAGGGGAGAAGGTTTATAAAATCATTATAGACAATGGGAGTTGTGTGAATGCTATTTCCACTAAAGCCATTAAGAATTTAAGCTTGACCCCTGTTCCCCATCCCAATCCATACAAAGTTTCTTGGATAGATTCAACATCCATTCCCATTAAATCCAGATGTCAAGTTCCCATTCAAATCCAATCCTATCATGAACAAGTCTGGTGCGATGTACTACCCATGGGAGTAAGTAGCATCATTTTGGGTAGACCTTGGTTGTATGATCATGATGCAACTTTATATGGTCAATCCAATTCTTGTGCTTTCAACCATCTAGGGAAAAAGCTTATCATTAACTCGACCCCACCTAAGGACAATATCAAGAAAGGGTCTAGTGATTTGAAAGAGAAGAAACAAGATCTGAATTTGATCAGTGTCAAGGAAATAGAGAAAGAAATCAATGAAGGATCACCTATGTGGATTTTGGCACTTAAAGAAAGTCGGAATGAAGATCCTAAGGAACCACCTCAAGAAGTCACAAAGATCTTAGAAGACTTTAAGGATGTATTCCCAGAAGATTTACCCAATCACCTGCCCCCACTTAGGGATATTCAACATACAATTGATCTAGTCCCAGGAGCCACCTTGCCTAACCTACCTCACTATAGAATGAATCCTACTGAGCACGCTGAGCTACAAAGACAAGTTGGAGATCTCCTCCAGAAAAAGTTTATTAGGGAGAGTTTAAGTCCTTGTGCAGTACCTGCCCTACTGACCCCGAAGAAGGATGGCACTTGGAGAATGTGCATCGATAGTCATGCCATCAACAAAATTACGGTCAAGTATCGATTTCCTATCCCTCGCCTTGATGATATGCTTGACATGATGACCGGAGCCACTATATTTTCCAAGATTGATCTTAAGAGTGGTTATCACCAGGTTAGGATCAAACCTGGAGATGAGTGGAAAACTGCATTCAAAACTAAGGATGGTCTTTATGAGTGGTTGGTTATGCCCTTTGGTCTATCAAATGCCCCTAGTACATTTATGAGGATCATGACTCAAGTTTTAAGACCTTTCATGGGAAAATTTGTTGTAGTATATTTTGATGACATCCTCATCTATAGTAAGACTAGGGAAGACCATTTAGATCATCTTAGACAAGTCTGTTACACCCTTAGAAAGGAAAATCTATATGCCAATCTGAAGAAGTGCGAATTCATGACTAACAGAGTAACCTTTCTAGGGTTCATTGTTACTACTAATGGTGTTTCTGCTGATCCCGAGAAAATTAAGTCCATAGTCGAGTGGCCCGAACCCAAGAACATACATGACGTCCGTAGCTTCCACGGTCTTGCCACCTTCTATAGGAGATTCATCCAAGGGTTTAGCACCATTGTTGCTCCAATCACGGATTGTCTTAAGAAAGGAAATTTTGAATGGACCAAACAAGCCAATAAAGCCTTCCTTGAGATTAAAGGAAGAATGACACAAGCACCAATCTTAAGGTTGCCTGACTTCTCTAAAGTTTTTGAGGTTGCTTGTGATGCCTCTGGGATTGGAATTGGTGGAGTTTTAAGTCAAGAGAACCATCCGGTAGCTTTTTTTAGCGAGAAACTAAATGGCGCAAAGTTGAGATATTCCACCTATGACAAGGAGTTATATGCGGTAGTTCAGGCTTTGAAATATTGGAGACATTACTTGTTACCGCAGGAGTTTGTTCTATTTTTGATCATGAAGCCCTCCGATTCCTTAGCTCCCAAAAGAAGTTAAACCCTAGGCATGGAAAATGGGTAGAGTACATCCAAGCTTACACCTTTGTTCTAAAACACCGTGCTGGTTCTGACAATAAGGTTGCCGATGCTTTAAGTCGACGTTCTATGCTCTTGACGTCCGTAAGTACTGAAGTCACAGGATTTGATAAGTTGAAGGAAGAGTATAAAAGTTGCCCTGACTTTAGTGAGATTTTTGAATCTGTCAGTCTAAGGCCTTCTAGAGAATACAAAGACTTTACTCTTCATGATGGGTTCCTTTTTAAAGGAGATAAGTTGTGTATTCCCCGAACCTCAATTAGGGAATTCTTGATTTGGGAAATCCATGCCGGAGGTTTAGCGGGCCATTTCGGAAGGAATAAAACTATTCTAGCTTTGGAGGAACAATTCTTTTGGCCCAGCTTAAAACGAAATGTTGCCCAAGTCGTAGCCCAGTGTAGGACATGTGCTGTTGCTAAAATGCAAAAATAAAACACTGGACTATACACCCCTTTACCCGTCCCTGATCGACCTTGGCAAGACATCAGTATGGACTTTGTGTTGGGACTACCAAAGACCTTAAGGAGACACGATTCCATCTTTGTGGTAGTCGATAGATTTTCTAAAATGGCACATTTTCTGCCTTGTTCCCAGACCTTCGATGCATCAAAAGTGGCCAAGTTATTTCTAGATGAAGTGGTTAGATTACACGGGTTACCTAAAACCATCGTGTCTGATAGGGATGTTAAGTTCACCAGTTACTTTTGGAAAACCCTATGGCACCTGCTAGGAACCAAGTTAAACTTTTCTACCACTTATCACCCCCAAACTGATGGTCAAACAGAAGTTGTAAATAGAAGTCTTGGAAATATGTTGAGATGTTTAGTGGGAAAACATACTGGAAATTGGGACCTTTTACTGCCACGTATAGAGTTTGCCTATAATAGTTCAGTTAACAGATCCACTGGAAAAAGTCCTTTTGAGATTATTCATGGGTACAAACCAAGAAAGCCAATAGACCTCATTCCATTGCCCATGCATGTACGAACATCAGAGTCTGCTGAGTCATATGCACAACACATTAGGGATTTACACAAAGAAATTAGCGAGAAAATCCATATAAGCAATGAGAGTTACAAGCATATGGCTAATTCCCATAGAAGAGCAAAAGAATTTCATGTAGGAGACTTTGTCATGATAAGGCTCAGACCTGAACAGTTTCCAAAGGGAACTATGAAGAAACTACACGCCCGTGGTGCAGGTCCTTTCAAAATAATAAAAAGAATTGGACCTAATGCTTATATACTGGACCTACCTTCTGACTTTGGTATTAGTTCCACCTTTAATATTTCAGATCTGGTAGAATACAAGGAACCAACAATGAATCCCAGTGAGTTTTTAGGACCTGATCCATCCTTTGAGAGTGAACCAATCCCAGAGTGTCCACCAGCCACAAAGCGAGAAAGAATTGAACGGATATTAGATGACAAGATTGTCACTACCCGAAATAAAGACTATCGCTACTTGGTCCATTGGCAAGGTAGACCTGATTCTGAAGACTCATGGATCACTCAAGAAGAACTGCAAAGGATCGATCCAGATCTGCTTGAATATTACCAAAGCCAAAATGATCCATACTCGTCAGGGCCGAGTTTTTTTCACCCGGGAAGAATTGATGGGGACATCAGCAAGAAGAAAAGGTTGCAGACTGACACTCTTTGGTTTTGTAGTTAATCCACTTTCCGCAGGTTCCACTTACTCGAGCCAAGAGTTTCAATTTCTCAAGTGGCAACTCATGCTGCAAAATTTCAACTTCTGCCAAGTCTCAAAGTATCGACACTTCCTGCCTTGAGTCAACACTGCTATCAAGACATCAAGTCTTCTCTTTGGAAGTCAAATCTTGGAGGACACATGGAGGTATCTGATGATGACACATGGCAACTTAGAAGTCAAATCTTGGAGGACACATGGAGGTATCTGATGATGACACATGGCAAACTAAGGAGGTGCCACATGGAAGCTTGTGCAACCAAATTTGTTAGGGATTGTTGTAATTAGTTAGCTATATCATAACTAATCCTTAGATTGTTATGATCTTTTAGTTTTTTGGGCTGAAATTTCTGGAAGTCCTTTGGCCTATAAATAGGCCAAGCTTTCCCTCTTGTAGATATGAAGTTTGAGAAATAAAATCAAGTTTATTTGATTTCTTTTGCCAAGTGCCTTGTTCATCTTTGAGTATGAAGAGGGTGAGATGCTCTTAGTTTGAGTTGAGGTGTTTCCCTAGTCTTAGATCTAGGTCACTCCTTGAGGGAGAGGGTGAGAGGCCCAATTTGCTACTCTAAACCATTCTACCAAGGTTCCATAATAGTTTCAGGAAGAAGGACAAGTGCTACCCAAGTCTCAGCAAAATTTTTCAAATCCTTCCTTTCCTTGTTCGATTTTTTTATTTCCTTCAATTCCTTTGCCTCCACGGTCTTACTTCTGATCACTTGCAGGTTCTCTTGAGGATGTTAGAGTTGAGGATGATGGCTCCACGTCAAGGATCAAGTGCCAAGGTGAGTTCTTAAGTAAGGAGTGTAGATCTTGTCAACCAACCCTCAATTCTTTGAGTGTTGAGTGCATCCCTTCCACTTTAAGATCTTACTTCATTGTTGGAAAAAAAAAACCTCTTGGTCCTTTAGATCTGAAGTTTTAAAGGTGGCTTAACTTAGTTTGAAGGTTTCCATACCTTTAGATCCTAATCTTTTTATTTCTTTGAAAGAAGCTTGCACAAGGGTGTTTAGATTTCTGCTTCCGGTTTGATGTTCTTCATTTCTCCCATGCATGAATTCAGCCATAGCTTGGGCTCAAATGTTCATTAAGGGTGGTAATCACTTAGAACACATCACCATCCCCTCATTTCACCAATTTTTTTTTCATGCCCCATCAACCAGTTATGGACCCAATTTGGAATGTTCTTTCTGAACTTCTAGCAGAAACTGAAAAACCAGCTGTGGTTTGTGGGCTTAAGGTAGAAGGCCTTAAACTAAGCTTCTTGGTAGTCAAAATAGTTATATTGAGGAGGTGAATATGTCTGAGAAAATGTTTTGGCTTGATATGGGTTTCCCCATTCTTCTTTGGTGATGAATTTTAGGATTTTGCATTTGGAATAGGCTATTGCTTCTGAATTGGGTTATGGAGTATGAGTTATCTCTGCAGAATCTAAATCTACAAGAATGAACTCATGATATTCTTGGGATTTCAAGGGTACTTCATATCCGTTAGGCAAATGATATTGGATTATCTTTCCATTTACTGAGGGGAATATACTGGATAGTCTGGGAGTCTGTTGGTCACTTAGTTCATCTTTTTCTAAGAGTTTTACCGTCAAGGAACAATTTTTTGAAATGTATGGGTTAACTGGAGGTTGCCTGAATGGACTGAGTTTGATCATACTAGGACTAGGTGGACTGGGCCGACTGGGTTTGGTCTGATTTGGAATAGTGTTTCGGCTAGGAGGCGACCATTTCTGGATGGCTTGAGAGTAACTCTGGGAAGATGAGGCAAGTGTTGAATATTGGTTTTTAATAGGAGTAATAGTCCTAAGTGGTACCAAGGTCATGGGCTTGGCGTAGGAGGCTTTGGATCTGGGCTTTTCTAACATTTTGTTCATGTAAGGAATTCTTTGGTTAGAAAGTCTGGCAGGCCGTTTTCTGTTCCTTTTATAAATTCTATTTCGAAATTAAATACCGATAAAATAGCTTGCCATCTTGCAAAAATCGGTTTGGAAATGATATTTTCAACATCTTTCTCAAAAATTTCTTTTACTAATTTACAATCAATTCTGAGAAGAAATTTTTTGAAATACAAATCTTCTTGAAACTTCTGAATGCAGGAAACAATTGATAAAACTTCTTTTTTATTGTGCTATAATTTATTTGTGCATTAGTCCAGATTCCTGAATGATAATGACTAAGTTTTCCTTATTATTAATTCTTTGTTTAAGAATTCCTCCGAATCCTATGTCTGAGGCATCTGTTTCAACTATAACTAATGCTACTGGGTTCAGTAAGTTTAGGCAGGGAAGTTTTTTGACTAGTGTTTTTACTTTTCTGACTACTTGGGTTTGTTCTTCTGTCCAATTTGTTTTCTTTTTTCTAAGTTGAGCATACAAAGGTTCTAGGGTGATCCTTAAGTTTGGAACAAAGTCCGCTATATAGTTAAGGCATCCTAAAAATCTTTGTAATTGGGTTTTCTCTTTTATCTCGTCTGGAAATTTATCTGCAAATTCTACTGATCTTTCAATGGGTTTAATAGTGCCTTGACATATAATGTCCTAGAAATCTTATTTTGGTTTGGAAGATTTAATTTTAGGGGCTGAGATTACTAGTCCATTTGTTTTGCCAAATTATAAAACTATCTAATGTGTTTGACATGTTGGTTTAAGTCTTCTGAGAAGATTAATACATCATCTATGTAAACTATTATGAAGTGAGACTCTGAGTTAAATATTGTGTTCATCATGTTTTGGAATTCACTTGGGGCATTTTTGAGTCCAAAGGGCATCACGTTCCATTCGTAATGTCCAAAGAGTACTGTAAAGGCTGTCTTATATCTGTCTATTTCTTTAATCTGAATTTGCCAAAATTCTGATTTCATGTCGAATTTGGAAAATATCTTTGCCTTGTAAAGTCTTGATAATAGGTCTTTTTTGTTAAGAATATGATACCTAATCCATTTTAAGACCATATTTAGAGGTTTATAGCTGATGACTAATATGGGGGTTCCTCTTTCTAATTCTGAGGCTTTTTGAACATAAAAGGCTGAACATGACTAAGGGGATTTACTTGGTCTTAATTATAAGCTTCTTGTCTAATAAGTCTGCTATTTCTTTTTACAGTATTCTAATAATTCTGTGTTCATCTGAATAGCCCTAGCCTTTGTTGGAATATCGGTTTCCTTAAAATCTTTGATATAGGGAAGACTAACTTGGTGCCTTTGTCTATCCCAAAAAGCTGTGGGATTCTGACTACATAATTCTTTCTCTAATTTTTCTTGAATTTCTTTATCTTGTTTTTTCAAAAATCTTCTTGTAATTGTTTCTCTATTCTGGTGATTTTGATTTCTTCTTTAAGATCCAAGAGCTGTTGTTCCTTATATTCTAAGGACTATATTTTCTGAATACTAAGATCTTTTAGTAGGTTAACTTCTTTAGTTCTAGTTGGTTTACAAACCTAAAGGTGATTTTGTTTCCAAAAACATGGGTTGATTTTCCTTCTTCATTGATTTCCATCCGATAAAGAAGGGTTATGAATGGTGTTCCTTGGATAATGGTCTGAATATCTTTGGCTACTATAAATGTTGTCTTGAAACAGACACTATCTTGATAAACATGTACGTCTGGTATTTTGTATCTGATTCTAAGGCTTTGATTATTTGCAGTATAAAGATCTTCAGATGTTTCTTCATAGTATTTTCTGGAGAATAGTCCTTCTGAGATGCAGTTCATATCTGCTCCTGTGTCTACTAGGGCGTATATATATCTGATTTCGTCTTGGACTTTTAGACTAACTCTGATGTGCCACTTTTGGACCTTTACTGTGGTAATCTTATTCAGGTAACTCTCCTGTTCACTATCTTCTTCTTGAAGAACTTCTTTTCCCTTATCTGGTTTCTTTAGGTCTTCTATTTCTGACTTTAGTTTCTTGATTTCTACTTTAATTTGTTTAACTTCAGTCTGAAGTTGATACATTGGGTCTGTTTTAAGTTTTTCTTCCTGATCTTTTTGTTTGATTATTTCTGACAGGCTTAAAATCTCTTTTTTAGGTTTAGGCTGTAATTCCTTCTTAAGTTCTTCTATGTATTCTCTTCTTAATTCTGGATTATCAATCTTCTCTATGATATCTATGAGCAAATAACTTCTCTTATTTCTGATCATGTTTATTCTAAGGTTTTCTGTGCATCCGCATACTGCTATTTCATTTAAATTATTAGAGGAAGTTTCTTCTTTCATCTGACGAATTTTAGTTTCTTCTATTAGATTGATTTGGTCATTTTCTGAGTTATCTTCTAGATCTGACGGATAACTTTCTTCACTATCTGATAATATAAGTTCTAATATTTTTCCTTCTGTTTCTCAGGGATATCCATTTCTTGGATCTGAGATACTTTATATTTTCTACAATTTTTGCTATAATGGCCTTTTTTTCCCGCATCTAAAGCATGTTGGCATTTTCTCTTTCTTTGGTTGAAATCTATTTTCTTTTTTCCCTTTGGAAACATTCCTGGACTTTTGATCTCTGAATATTCTTCTTTCTTCTTTTGTCAACTTGGTTTTGGTTTATAGTATCTAGGCTTTTCTAATTTCTTATTAATTTCTTTTTCTTCTTAGAGGGAGGCACTAGGATTTCCTATCCATATTGCCTACAAAATCCTCCTAATTCTTTTTTAGTTGTTATCTCGTCTCTTTTTAATTTAGAATGAAGCTTCATTTCTGTGCATAGCTTAAGTGTTGTTTTGTTAACGGTTCCAAGATATCACCATAAGTGACAACATCCCAATTAATATTGCCTTGGTGTTCTTCTGTTAAGGCTTCACTAACTTTTCTAAAAATAGACTGGGTAATGCTGAGATAAATTTCTTCTTCCAGAAAGGAGAACTACAGTCTTCTCTTTCTAAGACTCTGCATAAAAACGTATCTTTATACCATCTAAAATCTTACATTTTAGGACATCTAAGTTTCATTAAAAGCATTTGTTGTTTTCTTATTTTGTGTCTCTAGACCCCATGAAGTGTCTGTATATCGCGTGGATTAGGGTATCTACCACATTGGGTTCTTCTGTTGTCTCTGATGAGTTCGGTTTAACTACGATTTTGGTACTATGTTTTATGTAATCTCTGTCTACAGGTTTGAGGTATATGTTCTACCATCCTTCTAATTGTCCGGTAAAACCCTGAACTAGAACTTTAAGGGTGCTAGTTTCCGAAGTCTCGGTGGCTCTTAGGGCTCCTGCGGCCATATTCATCTCTATTAAGAGATTCCAGATCTCTCTTTCTGACATGCCATCTAGGTTCCATTTATAAACTGCTCCATAACTATAGGCTTCTCTTCTGAAATTTTTTCTTTCCTCAAATTGAATGTCCGGTAGAGTTGGTCTGGGATAATAGTCTTTCTATGTTTTGTAATATGTCTGTCATTTATTTTTTATTCTATTTATTTGATTTTCTGATTCTTGGGATGATATCATGTTTAATCTTATTCCTTTAAGTTTGTCTGTTAATTGTTCTACAATTCTGTCTTCCTTGCTTTTAAACTCTTTTTCTCAACTGTTATCTGTTCGAAAAAGAGGTTTCTGCATTTTTATTTCCTTGTTAATTTTTGAATTCTTGGTTTTTTGTTTAATTGTCTGGATATCGTATGTAAAGCTTGGTTGCTATAGTTATTCTGTTGTGCTATATATATATACACACACATATTTAAATATATAAATACATATATATATACACACACTGTATATATATATATACACACATATATATGTGCGTATATATATATATATGTATGTATGTATATATGTGTGTGTGTGTATATATACACATATATATGTGTGTGTATGTGTATATATACACACACATATATATGTGTGTGTATATATATATATATATATGCGCACATATATATATGTGTGTGTATATATATATAT